>JAOEHY010010970.1:0-50999 GCA_025447955.1 Psilopsiagon aurifrons | reverse complement strand
GGCCGGGGGCTCCGCGGCCGCATCCCCCTGCAGGGGCGGCCCCGGGCTCCACCGGCTCCTTTGTGCTCCCTCCGGCCTCGACCGCTCCTTTGTCTCGGTGCGGGGCCCCCCGCCTCCCGCGCCCGCAGCGGGGCAGCGCTGGAGATGCCTCTCCGCCTCACCTTGTGAAAGTCCTCTCGGGACATGACCGCCCGAGCAGCTCGCCCCGTTGCTCTCTTTCGGGGAAAAAAAGATGTCAAAACTAATAAATGAAATAAGGGCGAGCGCTCCCGCTGCAGCGCTGAGCTTCCGTCCGGAACGGAGCACGTCTGGGTCGAGAAAAGGAGACTTTCTCAGAGCTATCCCGGAGTTGCATCATACGGCCTGTCAGCCTCTCCGAGGAGCGCTGGAAAGTTGTCCTCACCCTTTCACCTCCTGCCCGAAGGCTGCTGAGGCACCCTGGCCCTCGGCCGGCTCCGGTCACCAGGACCCAGCAGCTTCTCTGCGAGAGCTGGGGCACCGGTACCCTGATGGCCCCAGGTGCCCAGCAGGACTTGGCTGGTGTGGGGTTACCTTGGGGGGGAAAGGGCTGCCAGGGCAGAATCCCCATTTAGTGCCTGTGGGGATTTTGGCAGTCACTCCCAGCCACATCTGGGGGAGCTGCCCTCACACCGCTGCCTTTGAACTGCAGGACCTGAGCATGGCTTCCATCCCCATGGGAAAGGGTCTCCTTTTCCACAGTCAGGGCTTTACAACACCATGCCAGAACAGGGATCTATCTCCGCAACTTTCCTACGTCTGCCATGTTGCTTTAGTGTTGGACTTCACACTCCCAGTGTCCCTGTGCTGCCAGGATCCAGGCATGGTCTGCATTTTCCCAGGGGTGGCAGGGATTCAGTATTCCCCCAGTGATCACCTCTCACCACCAGTCCGTCCTGTAGATCCCTGAGGGTTACAGACGCCTGCTTTGGGATGGAAGGGAGAGGAGCCGGGCACAGAGCAAGCAGTGTCCCTGTTTTTGAGGTGGGTTTGACAGAGGAGCTTCCAGGGTAGCTTGAAGCAGTGGGGAGAAGGAGTGTGGGGCAGTGGGAGGGTCCATAGGCTCTGCACCCCAAAGGAAGGGCTCACTGGAGTAGGGTCGGGCATCTGTGGTTCCCAGCGCGGCCGAGGGGTGATGGCATGCACAGTGGCCAGTATTGTGCTGTCAGCGCAGAGCAGTCCTCTTGCCTGTCTCGGTGGTCCACTCTCTGGACCCCCTCGCTGCTCAGCAGGATGGTTGGCATGTTCAGTCACGCACCTTTGCTGCAGCGGGCGCTGCAAAGCCCACCCCACCGGTGTCCATGGTTTCCAGCAAAGTTGTGGGTATTTCAGCTGGCTCATCTGGACCCGCTGACTCCTGGTCCGGATCAGCTCTCAGAAGGCCAGTTCCTGCCTGGCAGTGCAGCATGGCACACCTGCAGATGTGCATGTTTTACCCCCATGTCCAGCACTGATGTGTCTGTGAGCCCTATTGCAGTCATCAGAGGCTCAGGCAGCAGCAGCTCTTCTCACTGCTGAGTCAGGAGGAAACACCTCTCTTTGGACACTACCTAAGGTGAAGGAGAGCAAAGACTGGTCTGTGCTGGCCAGAGCACCTGGGCTGGTCCTGTCACCAGCATTACTGTGCCTAACACCAGCCTTGAAATCCATTCTGGGCAGCGCTTTTTGGGACACAGGGAGCAAGGACAGCTCATCTGGGTCATCCCAGAGCTTAGCATGCCTCCTCAGCGGATATAAATAAATAGTGGACAAAAGACAACCTCGAGAGCACATGCAGTGAAAAGCCAGTTAAATGGTGCTCTTTTGTACCAGTACCCACTGCTGCCACTCCTGAGCATAACCTCCTGCTGTGCCCTCACCTGCATGCTTCAGCTCCTGGGGGTGGCTTTGCCCTGCATGCCCAATACAGAGGAGAGCCAGAGGACCAATCCAAGGCAGGTGGAAAGACTGAGAGGCAGACCTGGGAAGGGAATGGGAAAGAGAAACAAGCATGGCCTCTGCATTAACTTGAGGGACTGAGCATGTGGAGGAACAAACCCCTGGCTGTGTCCCCAGAGGGCTTGTCAAGGCAGGGGGACATCTTTGCCCTTCCTGTCCTCCCTGGGGGACATGGCCCCTGCTCATGCGGGGGTTTCTCTGTGCCATGGCAGGACAGGTTGGGGCTGCTGCAGGCACTGGAGCTCTGTCCCTGCCCAAGCCAGAAGGACTTTGCATTTCCAACTTACTCCTCTGATGGACAGCTTCCTGACTTCAAGTTGATGAGGCTTGAGGCTATTCTAGCTCTTTATAAACATCGTAGGAGTTGGCTTCTTTTTTCCTCACCTTTTTTTAGCTTGAATACACATGCTTTTAAGCAAGAACTGCCTGCCCAGGCAGCCACCTTAGCTGTGCCAGCGGGCAAACCAAAGAGGTGAGGCACTTGTGCCATGCCTTGGAGAAGAGCCAGGGGCAGGATGAAAATTGTGGAGAGGTGAAAGCGAAGTGGAAAGAGTCAGAGGTGCCTTTCCCAATGCCAACCTCAGGAGGAAGTTGGGAGCGGAAATAGTTGATAGACTAAATACAGAAGGGTTTTTTTTCCCTCAAGTTCCAGAGAAAGAGCAGCAGGGAGATCAGATGAGCCCCTTCACCTTATCTCTTTGTTATTCTGCCCTTGTTTTGCTGCCCCACGCTGCTGTAAATCTGGTGAAGCAAGCGTTGGGGAGGGGATTACTCAGGCAGCAGTGCCGGGTGCAGCGAGCTCAGACGAAGGTCCCTGTGGACTCCCCTCTCCTGGGAGCCAGGCAGGATGCACAAGAGCAGATGTGGGGGCTGGATGAACAGAGGGCAAGGCAAAGAGGGAGCTTGTAGATGTTTCACTGCCGTTCCTTGTCCAGAGTTCAGTTGTTGCCTGTTGAATCACCGGAGGAAAATGTGACTTCATCCAGTCGCACCTCCAGCTGGCTTCCCCCCATCAGCCCACAGGCGTCTTTCCTTTCCTGGATCCCACCCGGTAGGTGTTGGGGCAGCTGCAGGAGGGAGACGAGAGAAGAGCCCCAAGGCTTCATGAAAGACCTTCCCTTTTTCCCAAAACTGAGCTGAAAACCACAGCTCCACTCTCCCAGGCAGGCAGTCCTATGAAGCACTGCAGAAGGGCAACAAGAGCTTCCCTTCACTCCTTCCTCCCATCACAAGGCCTTGCCATCTTTGCCCTGGGGCTGCACTTCTCACCAGTGGGAGTGTCTACCCAGTGCACCAACTTGCTGCAGCAGACTTGAATGATATGGCATCTCCATTACTGAGTTCTTCTTGCTGTGGCAAGTTATCTTGCTAGTAGTGGCAGATATCTGCCTAAGCTTTGTTCCCAAGTTTTCCATTGAAACAAAACCCCCACCACCCAAAGGAAAAAGTCCCTTTGCTGGTTTTGACTCGGCTGGGAAACCCACAAAGCCTTTTATCATCTTGACAGTGGGAACTGTAGCCATCCCTGCTGAAATGAGAAACATTTCCAGCCTGAGGGATCGGAAAAGGCAGGGAGCGGCACCGGGGGAGTTCTGCTGCCTTCTGGGGCGCCTCCGTTTAGTGCTCGTGGAAATCATTCTGCCTTGTTTAGAGGTGTGCAGAGTAAGAGGAGAGCGCTGCCCAGCCGCTGCCTGCCGTCACCAGAGGTGATGTGTGTCCTCCTGCCTGCCTGCTCACCGTGCATCCCCTGGGAGCGGAGGCTGGAGGTGCACCCCGGGGTGGTCAGCCCCATCCCTGCTGCTCTCCTCGGATCTCCCGGCCCAGTGGAGCCCCGGCAGGCGCCTGGAGGGGAGCGCACGGGGCACACAGAGCCCCTCTGTTCCCACTCACAAAGGGACGCTTGTGGCTTGCTCACTGCCCCGGCCAGGCTGCGCCTCGTGGGCCCCAGTGAGGAAGAGCTTTAGGATGCCAAGCAGCCCCAGCCAGCCTCGCTAGGTCATCCCATGTGTTCCCTAGCCCCATGGCTTAGCCCCACAAGGGCCCCCATGCCTGTCACCGCCACCCTGCAGGTCCCAGGCAGAACGTTTGCAGCCAGCTGTTTATTTAATGAATTATGTCTGCCCCAGGCCTGGAATCGGGGTTTCGCCAGCACTGCTGGAACTGGCTCTCTGTGTCATCCACCTGAAGAATTCCAGGTCTGTGGCTCATTTGTGGTCGGCTGGCTGGGGGGCATTAAAGGGGGAAAACCCCATGCTGGCTTTGTCTGGGGATTTTGTTTGAGCAAGTGCTTGTTGCCACCCCCCTCTGCGTGCGTGTTCTGGGCAGCACGGGGACGGTCCCTGGCACCATGGAGGGATGCAGACTGCTGCCACTGCTCCCCAGGATACCACTAACACAAAGTCCTTTGCAGCAGTGAAGGCAGCAGCTCTGCCAGGCGCTGAGAGATGTGGCCACACACCAAGGACTTTGTGTATTTTGTTTCTTCTCTCGGTTGCTCAAATGCTCCGACAAGTCCTGTCGTCACAGGGGCACTGAGCAGGACTGAGGAGGGCGGACTCGGGGGGCAGCGTGTCAAAAGGCACCTGTCCCCATGGAGCTGTGTGCTGACAAACTAAACTAGCAGGGTTGTTAAACACACACGTACGTGTGCGGGGGGACGTCAGTGCCGCTCGCTGCAGGGAAGGAAGGGAGCTGAGGGAACGCTGAGGGAGGGCTGGGAGCTGTTGGCCGTCCAGGGCCTCTGTGTCCACCAAAGCCTGGTCTCCTGGGTGCATGGGTGTGAGTGTCTCTTTTTAGCCTCTTTTGCTGGGAAGGAGATGGCTCAAAGCCAGACCCTGTGAGCTGAACAGTTTGCTCAAGCTGGGAAGCTCCTGGTCCTCCTACATAGAGTGCTAGGGACAGGGCGAGCTGGGATGCTGCCCTGGCTGTGGGGAGCATCCCTCTCCTCCTGCTCAGGCTCCCTCCTTCCCAGAGGGAGTGGCATACAGTGAGCAACACCAAAAAAAGCAGATTTTGGCTGAGGACGGTGCTGGGCGTGATGCAATGCCTGGCAGGGCTACCCTCATCCACGCCCTGCAAAGGGCTGCGGGCACCGTGGCTCAGCCAAGGGCATGCATCTCCCCTCCAGCAAACCCCAGGGGCCTCCCGTAGGATGAGACTCTGTCAGGCTCCCCCCCACCTTCACCCCTGAAAGCAGGAGCAGGATGGGCTGCCAGGGTCGCTCTGGCAGGAGCCAAACCAAAGCTAAATAGACTTTCCCTGAGTCACTGAAAGTCTGGCCAAGAAAGTGGGACGAGCAAACAGCATCACCCACGTGGCCGGATGGATGCTGGGTGTGCGAACCAGCAGCCAGTTAGCAGGCACTGGCAAGCCTTGCGTGTGTAGACCTGCATACGCAGCATGTGCTGGAGACCTGCCCTAGGGCTGTGAACGGCCCCCAGAACGTCCACCACGGCCCACCTGGGACATTGTTTTAGTGCATTTCGGAGAGGGTCCCACCATCACACTTTTCTTTTGGAAGGCTCTAGGAGCATTTTACGGGACTGTCGGCAGCAGCAGCAGCGTTTCTGTCCCACTGCTGTTCCTGGAAGCCCTCTGGGTTTCATTTTCGTGACTGAGCAGCCGCCACTGCTGTGCTGTGGGAAGGCGGAAGCTGTGCGGCCCCATGCTGGGGGAGCCTGCAGCCCTCCCCAAAAGTAGCTGTTTCCAGAGTCTGGGAGCCACGATGCCCCGTGGATCAGGATGAGGAGCTGCTGCGCTGCCAGCAACAGGCTTCTGGCCAGCGGGGAGCAGGCAGCTGCTGGGGGGTGGGGATTGGGTTTCAGGGCCGGCAGAGGCAGCTGGTGGAGCCGTGGGAAGGGGTCCCATCAGGCAGATGTATTTTGGGAAGGAGGAGGAGCAGCCGATGAGGCTTTGGGCAGCTGCTCCTCAGGGATGGGATAGAGCAGCAGGGAGGAACTCCCCAGTTCTGACGGCTCGTGTCAAGACGTCGTTGGTTGTCTTTTATGGGAAGGGTCAGCTTCTGACCCCTGCCTTCTCTCTGCTGCCCTCAGAGAGACACCGCCACGCTGACCCTCCTTCTCCCCACAGGCAGGGCCGGCCCGCGCAGGGCCACCGGGGCAGAGGATGCCAGGCGGCTAGCCTAGGATACCTCCCCGGCGGGCGGGAGGGACCGGCGTGTCCCCCCCATGGAGCTCCGACGCACTCTGCCCCAGGATTTCCGGGAGCTGCTGCACTGCTTGAAGATGAGAAGCAAGTACGCGGTCCTGCTGGTCTTCGTAGTTGGCCTCGTCATCATTGAGAAGGAGAACAACTTCATCTCCAGGTAGGGAGCAGGTACCTCAGCATCCCATGCTTTCAGCCCTTTCTCTCCCCAACATCCCAAGCTCCTGTGCTGCGGGAGCCCCCTGAAGCCCTCCACCAGGGCATGGGGGTGTTCCCGCTGTCCTCCAGGCTGTGCTGGCTCTCCCCACAGGGTGTCAGACAAGCTGAAGCAGTCCCCACAGGCACTGGCAGAGACCAACGGGACGGAGGCCAGCCTGGCACCAGCTGAGAACGGCTCGCTGGCCTCCCTGCGAGAGCTGGACGCCGCCTTCTCCCAGCTGAGGTCCCGCCTGCGCAACGTCACCCTGCAGCTGGCCGGAGACGGGGACCCCACGCCACGGCGGCACGTCCTGCTCATGGCCACCACCCGCACCGGATCCTCCTTCGTGGGGGAGTTCTTCAACCAGCAAGGCAGCATCTTCTACCTCTTTGAGCCCCTTTGGCACATCGAGAGGACAGTGACCTTCGAGCCCGGGGGAGCCAACGCGGTGGGCTCAGCCTTGGTCTACCGGGATGTCCTCAAGCAGCTTCTCCTCTGTGACCTCTACATCTTGGAGAGCTTCATCTCGCCTGCACCTGAGGGCCACCTGACACCCTTCATGTTCCGGCGGGGCTCAAGCCGCTCACTCTGCGAGGAGCCCGTCTGCACACCCAGCGCCAAGAAGGTGTTTGAGAAGTACCACTGCAAGAACCGCCGCTGCGGTCCCCTCAACATCACCCTGGCCACCGAGGCGTGCCGGCGCAAGCAGCACATAGCCCTGAAGACGGTGCGCATCCGGCAGCTGGAGTTCCTGCAGCCGCTGGTGGAGGACCCCCGGCTGGATGTGCGCATCATCCAGCTGGTGCGGGACCCCCGAGCCGTCCTGGCCTCCCGCATGGTGGCCTTCTCTGGCAAATACGAGACCTGGAAGAAGTGGGCATCTGAAGGGGAGGCTCCCCTCCGCGAGGAGGAGGTGCAGCGGCTGCGGGGCAATTGCGAGAGCATCCGCCTGTCAGCTGAGCTGGGGCTGCGGCGGCCAGGTTGGCTGCGGGGCCGCTACATGCTGGTTCGCTATGAGGACGTGGCGCGGGCGCCCTTGCAGAAGGCAGAGGAGATGTACCGCTTCGCTGGGCTGCCCCTTACCCCACAGGTGGAAGAGTGGATTGGCAAAAACACGCAGGCTCCCCGTGATGGCAGTGGCGTCTACTCCACCCGCAAGAACTCCTCTGAGCAGTTTGAGAAGTGGCGGTTCAGCATCCCCTTCAAGCTGGCACAGGTGGTGCAGGATGCCTGCGCCCCGGCCATGCACCTCTTTGGCTACAAGCTGGCCAACAGCCCTGCCGCTCTGGCTAACCGCTCCTTCAGCCTGCTGGAGGAGGCACAGCCCTCCTGGGTCACATAACAGCAGCAGGGGACAGCAGCGGGGGGGAATAAGGGGCTGTGGCTGTGCTCCTGGCCAGCCTGGAGGAGACCCGGGGGTCCTGCTCCTGGAGCTGCTGCCGGGTGGAGATGGGCAGCCCCAGGAGCCAAAGCGTCCTGGCAGAGCCGACCCCGGGCTCCTGCAGAGCCTGAATTACACAATTCCTCCAGCAGTGGGGAAACTGCAAGGGTGGCACCAGGGCCCCCTCCCCGGCTCAGGGACTGAACCGAGGAAAAGGAGGGTGAGGGGGAGCAGAGGGCAACAGGACCAAGCACTCTCCTGTTGCCACCACCCCAGCTAGGACAAGGCAAGGATGAGACCCCCGTGGTGCCAGCGAGGACCCAGACCCCAGTGGCCTTACTGGTTTAGTGCCTTCATACACCAGCATAGACTGGGAACTGCCCCAGAGGCATGCTGGGGCAGGAGCTGCACACAGAGCCCCGGCTGGCACTTGGGCTGCAGTGAACTGCGATGACTTTGTGGTTTGGTGCTCTTCAAAGTTGGTTCGAGGGGTTTGGGGTTTGCTTTTTATCCATTTTTCCCTGTGTATTTGCATACCAGGGTCACCAGGTGAATTTATTTATTTATTATGTGAAGAAGAAGGGGAGGCAGGTCAAGGAGCTAAGCCCAAAAACCAGAGAGCACAACGTACCTCACAGAAATGGAGAGACACCCAGAGCTGAGGTAGTGGAGGTCAGATTTCGGCCGGAGTCCACTATGTCCTGCTGCACGATCCTGTGAGACCCGCCAGGGACCAGCAGGCTAGAAACCCCCATATTCCCAGTGGAGAGCGGCCATCCCAGTGCAGGAGTGACTGTGAACCCCGGCACCTGCTGGAAGATGGTTGGACTTATTTAATTAAAAACAAAAATACAGCAGCACAGAGTCCAAAGCATCTCCTGTCTCCTTGGTGTTTGTGTGTGACTTGGGAAGAGCCCCAGGAATACCTGTCAGCAGCACCGGCGTGTGTGTACTGATGATATAAAGGTGTGGGGAGTTTCAGGGTGTTTGCCACGTGCAGATGTTCACCCAGCAATAGCCTGGCACTGAGCTGCCCCCTCCTATTCCAATTTAATGAATGAAAATGCCTATTTTTAGCCAAATTTAGCCCAAAAGCACATCCTTTTGCTCTCTCTGTAATTTGGGTTCCAGCAGCTACCCATGGGAGAAGCCAGGCATTTCGGTTGAGGGCAGCAGCTGTCTCCATGAGCTGGGGTAGCCCTGAGGGGTCGCCACTAGCCCCTAGGTGTGGCCAGCAGCCACACATCACCTCGTCCCAGCCAACGCTGTTGGCCAAAGGCAAAACTCACTCAGTAGAGCCAGCGGCTGGCTGCAGCTGTGCTGCGTGTGCTGGTCGGGAGGCGTGTGCTGCCGCTGCAGCGATGAGCAGTGTCGGAGCTGGGCTCACACAAGCTGCGTTTTTGACCCAAGAGTGAGAACAGAGGCAGCATTGAGGAGTGCGGGGCCAGCGGGCAGGGAGCAGCCATGCCGGAGCCCCGAGCAGCCGCCCGCAATGAGCCTGCTGCGGAGGTTTGCAAGCGCAGCCACATCGCACACCAGGGATCATCTGGCCTCAAGGTGTGAGCACAGGGTGCCCGACACCGTCCGGCTGCAGAGAGCACACAGAAGTGGGTTTTCCTTTGCACTGAGTAGCATGGGCGATGCCCTCACCATTTGCAGGCAACGGAGAGCCATCATTCCCTCCTCATCTCGCACGCAGCTCTCAGCATCGCAAGCAGCCCTTGGTTAGAAGAGTGAATTGGGTTTTGTTTGGAGGCTTCCTGCTGGGAAAGCTGCAGTGTCGCCGAGGTCAGATGGATACTCCACAGCTGCGAACTAGAAAAAGCCCACAGAGCTGGGCCAGCATGAGGGAGAACCTGCTGGACCCAGGGCAATGATCACAGGCAAAAGCCTCTCCTGCGTTTCTGTAGAAGTATCCATTGGGTTGGCTTTTGCAGAGCAAATTAAGTTTTAATTGTTGCTTTGCAAAACAGCAGGAGGGGTAAGTAACTGCTCTGCTGCCAGAGCAGGAAGGGGATGTCAGAAGGGTGCCCAGCACCCCCTTCAAATCTGACTGTGCATGGAGGAGCCTTGGGGCTTGGTCAAAGCAAGAAAAAACAAAGGGAAATACAAAGAAAAGAGGGAAGGCAGGAGGGGATAGTGACAACTGCCCTTTCTCACCTGCACTGCCCCAGCCCCGGCTGGCTCCAGCCTGTCATTCCTAGCTAAGCATGAGCATTTCTTCCTGGATGCCCTCCAGCTTCCTGTCAAAAATGTCACAGGGCAGAAAGGAAACACGCCCCCAACCCATGCAGATTTCCATAGTGGCTAATTGCTCCTATTAAACCCACACAGCCGTGACCCCCATGCCATGCCAGATGCACTGGGAAGTCACAAGGGACATGCAGGTCCTTTAGGTACTAAAGCATATGAGTTCTGATGCTGACTGGGGGAGGTTTGTCCCCCAGGTTTGTCCCTCCTACTCACCCTGTTTTGGCCACAGCCAAACCTTGCCCTGGTCCTTCTCTATAGGAGGAAAGCCATAGATTTGGGATTAAAACCATGCATTGGGAAAGCCTCAGCAAGAAGCAATGCCTTAGAGCAAGCACGTACCTGCACTCGAGTGGAACACACAGGAAACCCACAGCAGAGAACAGATGCAGCCTCACCCTTCCTTCATGCACACCAATGGCAAACAATCCCTCCTCTTTTCAGGGGATCCATGCTTTCAGAAATAAAACCACTCCCAGATGGACCAGGCTTGCCTTAACACAAGCAAACAAATAAAAGAAACCCCACCCTCCCACCCCTTGCTTCCCAAACACAGGGCCTTTCCATGACCTGCCCTGATGGGTGAGTGCCTGCAGCTGTGCTGCCTCTGGGCTCACCCACTCAACCACAGCTGTATTTGGGGAGCAATTTGGGCTGGTGATGCTTACTGTCACCAGAGAGACATTTGCTGCAAATAGCCCAGAGCAGTGAGGGGACATGTGCCCTGTGGGACAGAGGCAAAGCCTGCTTCTCCTTAGGGTTATTGCAGGTAACACAAGATGGTGTAGCACCACTGGAAGCTTTAATAAATTATGTATGCGCTGCTCCCCTCTAAATAGGATCTTTCTGGTTAGTGCTTCCCTCCGCTGGTCTAATCCAGACTTGACTTTGGACGGCAGGTACACCCTGCTGTTTCTGTGCCTCCTCGGACATGCTCAGGGCTCACTGTGGCTGTGCTGGCATGGATGGCCTTTTTGTGGAGAGGCAATTCTTGCTTGATTCAGAAGGTGCTGCTTCCCAGCAAGTAAGAGAGCACACTGAGGCAAGCAGGTCTGAAATACCACCTTAGGTGCTGTGCAGTTTAATGCCTGGCACAGGCAGCAAACTGCTACCAGCAGCTGGCACGCTGGATGTCTACCGGGCCATGAAGCCAAGGCACCAGGCAGGCCCAATGAAATGCATAAAAAAGCCTTTCACAGCTTAGGATAAGGTTTGTCCCAAACATCTGATGTTGAGGCTGCTCTGCTGGCCATCCTGACCCCTGTCCTGTCTTCCTGTCCCGCTTGCTGTATCTCCATTTAATGGGATCGGACAAGCTAATCCCCCGTGTCCCCTCACAGCTCTATCAGATGGGATTTCGGCACCAGAGCTGGAGGGAAACCCATCATCCAAGCAACTGTGTGCCCTCACCCAGCCCCGCTGGGACAGATCTGCCCTTGCTCTTCACCCCATTGTGGGGCTCAGGATGGTTCCCGCATGGAGCATAGCTATGGCTTCACTGCTGGGTCGGCGGTGGGACCCATGGGCCAGCGAGGAACCGGGGGCCACAGCACACATGGACATTTCAGCATTTAAATACAGCCTTGTTTTCTGTTGCATTTTCTTAAGAGACTGCATGCCTGACCAGACCGCATTTCTTGGTCTGCATCCCATATTTATCCTGTAATTACACCTTTGGACAAAGGCTGCCTGTCTGTGAGTCTCATTTTTTTTAAGGACACAGTTTTATTATACGCTGTGCTTTCACTGTAATGAAATACTGGGGGGGAGGGAGGGGAGCAAAGAGAAAGCTCCCCACAATTTGGGAGTGAAAGCTGTTCTGTCTCAAAATCTGCCCCAAGACCAAAGCTGCTTGCCCAAGCCCTCTCCTCTTCTCACCCAGCTGCTGACCTGCTTTCTACTCCACCTCTACCACCCCACAAGGATTAATGGCACAAAACTCCTCTTCACGTTGTTCCTTAAGAGAAAGGTGTCACCTCTTCTGCCACAGGAACAGAGCCTTGCCAGAAAGGTCTTTGCAATCCTTATAGCCGACTAGCTAAGCTGGGTAAAGCTGATTAAGCTCCTTGTTGCACCTGCCTGGATCACAGCACAAGGGACAAATTCCCACAAAGTGGTATTTCCGCGCTTGGCTCTGTCGGAGCAGGGAAGATTTGTACTGCACGAAGGCCAAAGGCGGCTGCTGGGGCTGTTTGAGCAGTGGTCTCTCCCGAGGGGAAGGAGAGCCCTGACTCTGTCCTTGCTCAACCTCGTCACCCTTTGGTTTGCTGAAACCTGCATGGGGCTGAGCCTCTTGGGAGCCCTCGTTTGTAGGTGCCTGATGAAAGGGGAGATGATGCCACCAGAGCATGGTGAGACCATTGCAACCCCAGGAACACAAGAATAGTGCAGTGGCACAGGCACAGGAAGTGTGGATGTCTGCTACCAGCCCCCATGGCTCTTCTTTTGGATACAAAGATCAGGAGAGACCATTGCATTTCACCTCTGGAGTTGTCCTGAATCCCTTTTCCATGTGGGACCTGTGACCAGTTTATGGGCTGGCACGTATAGAGGCACTGCCTGTAAACAGAAGTGACTGGCTGGTCCAGCCTGGCCAGAATTAGGTGACTTTGGTGCTGTGGTTAATGGGAAGCAGCCTGCAGCTGGTCTTCTCAAGCTGATGTCACTCAAAAACTGGAAATGAAAAATGAGGTTGGTTGAGGGAGAACATATAAAATAGGACCTAGTTCATTTTTGCTAAATTTTATTTACAAGGTATAAAGTAGTCAGTGTTGATGCTTAAACGCAGCTGGGAAATGGTCCAAATTGGTTTTTCCAGGCAATTCTTTGCCCTGGACTGACCCGATTCCACCCTGGCTGGGACAGAGATCCCTGAAGCATGTGGGGATCACCAGAGAAAAACGGGGAGGCCTGGAGCAGGTGGCAAGGACGGGTGCCAAGGTTTGTCCAGTGAAGAGCAATCCCTCAGCTCACCCCCGGGAAGACACAAAACCCCCTTTCCCTGAAGTGCAGCCTGGAGCTGCAAAGCTGGAGGGCTGCAGTGATGCTGCTGCCGCTGGGGCTGTCGCAGGATGCTGTGCAGGCACTGTCTGAAGGCAGAGCAGAGGGAATGTGGTGCAGAAGGCTGCTGATACAGAAGAGGAGGAGCATGTTTGTCCTTTGGTTTTGCAGAGATAGCTGCTAGGCAGACACACAGTAACAGTCTCATTGGGAGCAATTACTCTGCAGCAAGTTTGATGATATTGTTACGTCCTGAATTATCTGTTTACTTTGTGTTTGCAAGGGACATTTTTCCCTCCTGCACTGGGGCCAGGAAAAGCTGTGGCTGGGACAAGCCTCCCTTAGTTCTATGACAGAGGCATTGCAGTGGGGGAACAGATCCCTCCATCAGCTCAGACTTGGTCAGGAGGAATACGGCCTTTGGGCTGGGCCAGGAGGGAAAGCAACTCCAGAGGAGAGTGCAGGGAGGGAAGTTAATGCTCTGCCAGTCTGTGAGGGCTGCTGCAAACTTACAAGAGACTAAACCTGCCCTGGTGCTCGTGGTGGGCAGGGTAAGGAGGCAGAGGCTGACAGGGGGTTCAGAAGAGCACAGAGCAGGGGCACTGCAGCATCCTAAGGTCTTCCCATGCAGTACCATTGTACCCAGCCTCTGATGAATCACACTTGGAGGGATGTCTATTAACTCTGGCTGATGTTGGATTAAACCTGGTGAGGGGAGGATGCAGAGACAGTCTCGGACTTCTCCAGAGCTGGAGAAGTGGACAGGAGCATCCCACACAGATCCTTCTCTGTAGCTTTTTCTTCCAAAGGGGGAGCTGTGATGAAAAGGCCAGGGAGAAGGCCTGGGAGAAGCCAGGGCAGGCAGACTGCTGCACCCAGCCTCCCCATGTGCCTCTGCTGTGCAGATCACCAGCAGAAGACAAAACACTCTCTGAAGCTGACGAGCTTTTACTGCAGCTGATCTGCTTGCAGCCCACTGGAGAAATACCATCAAAACAACGCATTTGCCAATGCTGAGCACGCACCTGCAAGCAGAAAGCTCCCTCCGACCACAGTTTTGAGCATTCAGAGTTTCTTCCTGTTTCCCTGGGGGGGATGCAAGGTTCTCACAAAGGCTCCTTTTACCCCTCGTGTTTGCTTTGGGCACTCTTCTGGCCACTGACTTCATCTTGTTTATTGGTGCATCTCCAACTTGCCAGCTCAGAGGCTTTTTACCCTCTTTTTGAAAGGTGACCCTGATTTTGTGTTGTATGACCATATTCATGCGATGGCAGCCCTCACTGCCTAGGGGCAATGTTGTAGAGGGCTATCCTAGCCAACGATTTTGTCTCAATTTGAAGGCAAGCAGAGGACAACCAAACCACCGTATGCATGAAACACTTTGCCTTTGTCTTGAAGGCAGGATGAAGACATTTGCCTTGTGAGCTGCAGAGGGCAGGAACAGGATCTTTTTCTTTGTACCAGGTCTGGTACAAATATTTCTGTAGGGGGAAAGCACCACATAATAGAGGAAAATAGGAGAGTACTCTTGCATTAACTGGTTTCTCCCAGCAGTGGGTATGTGCTGTAAAATATATGCAAATGCCTGGCATGAAAAGCCAAAAACTTCCTCTGTAAAAGAGAGAGCTGGACACAAACGTGCAGGGGAAGGGGGAGAGGACAGGAGCACATGGGAAGTGTGATTCATCCTCAGCCTGCCCATCGTCTAGGACTGGGTCTTTGATTCAGCTGAGCTCCAGTGGGATGAAATGCCAGGGGAATTATGCAGGTAAGGACAATCTTGCCACAGGAGCCTGTGCTTGTAAACTTGAGGGAAGAGCTTAAATCAGGATTTGATTGCGGAGTTCATCTCTTCAGAAACAGAAGCAGGTTTGAGTTTTTTACAGTTTTTGCACTGAATTATCCTTTCCCAAAGGTAGCCATCGCCAGGCTATCCTAGCAGCCTCCTCAGAGCAGTACTCATGCTGGTGAAGCACAGAATCAGACTCTACAACTCAAGGAGAGTTAGAAAGCAGGTATGTTTATTACAGCACTGGGTGCAAGGGGGATCGCTCCTCCTAACTTGCACACCGAGGGGATAAGCAGGCAGATATTTTTTACACACAACCACGCATATTCCTTAGGTTCCCGAGCAGTGGTGGGGATATTACAATTCGTTTAAGTACTCATTATCATAAGTCTCCTCCGTTTTGGCACTTGTGCACTGCCCTCTGATGGTCATGGGCAGGGGTCTTCAAGATGAAGTAAGCAGTCCTCCTCAGGATGCACTTTTCACCTTTGGCACAGTTGGATGCCCCAGTAATCCCAATTAGCTGAAACCAGACGTATCTACAAGTTTCTGAGAGCTGGCAAAGATTTAGAGCAGTGTGACCTTCGCACAAAATTGATTGCAAGCAGGACAGGATGGGCAGACAAGGAGTATCCCAAGCTAGCAGATGTTCAGGAGTCACTATCTCCAAACTAACTGATAAATTAGAAGGACGGTAAGAAAGAATTCACTCATTAGAAGGATAAAAAGAAATAATTCACTCTTGTTAGTAAGACTACTAAATTCTGTTATCACGCCACAGACTTACAACACAAACCTTATTCTCTATCTTAGACCTAAGTTAAAAGTATTTTAACCCTATGTTTTCCAGGCACTTGCTTTCCTTATGTCACAGTTACCAGGAGAGATGACAGGCAGCAGACCTGGAGCACTGTTACCCTAGGGATACTTCCCAGTTTTTGGACATTTGGAACTCCTAGATTCCTGGCCAGAAGGGGGGTCTCTGCGTGTAGGCACCTGGATCAACCAGAAATATTTTCTTTCAGTGAAAATTTGAGCATCCTCCAGTCAAGTCCTGTGTCACAAAAAGCACAAACCTGCCCTTGGATTATTTCAGCTGAGGCCATAGGCTTTCCTATCAAGGGCTTTCCTCTCCTCCTGGCTTTGTTGTCGGGTTAGGGTTAGGGTTAGGCTCTCTTCCAGTCTGAAGAGGGTGCAGGAAGTCATTGCTTTCACCGTCTTTGTCATCCTTCTCCCCCATCCCTTCCTGTGACGAGGGAAGCGTGTCCGCTCCGCGCGCAGGACTTGACGCCCTCATCCCATGGCCCACGGCCGAGCCGGCTGCACCCTCTGGCGGCCACCCTGAGTCAGGGCTCTGCTTCCACTGCGGAAGACGCAAATTCCTTCGCCGTCTCCCACCCAGGAGGGTGAGGGGAGTTTTTCTCGGGACCCCACTGAGAGGGAGCATCGGCACCGGGCCAGCATTTGCTGAAGGAAGCATGAGGAGCAGAGGGAGCCTTCAAGCCATCAGGGGAAGGAAAGCGGAGGGGCAGCTCTACCAGCTCACAACACCGCAGTGTGCACAGCAGCTATATTTATCCACAAGGCCAGCAGCTATATTTATCTGGAATGCCACAGGAGCCGAGAGTCTACAGGGTAATTTCCGTGCTGTGGAAGAACACGATCTGGATGCCCTTCTCACTGCAAACCTTCTCTGCTCCCTGCTCTAGAGGCCTTCACTACCATCTCAGGCCTTCTCTGCTCCTCCTTTCACCCCACTAGCTCTACCATGGTGACACTGGGCGCTTTTCACTCTGTCCCTCCCACACACCCCTCGCAGGGCTCCCTTTCCCACTGCCACTTGGAGCAGACATCTCTTCCTTTCTCTCACCAAGGGAGCCGTTTCTCTTGCTGACGGGAGTGGTCCATCCTCTGGCTGCATTATTCACCCAGCCTGCAGTCTCAGCCAGTTTGGGGGTTTCCCAGAGTCTCTCCAAGTCACTGAAGGCCACAAAACATGAACTCTTCCCCAAAAGGGCAGGAGCAGGGCACCCCTCTGCTGCCAACCCTCAGCCGTGCCCCAAAAGAGGGAACATGCACTTAAACAACAAGCATAGCTGACAAAGGACAAGCCAAGGTGGCTAGACAAAGCCATGTGAACTTTCCAAAACAAAATTGTCTTTTCTATTTGGTTTTGTTTAAAGATGAGCTCATGACTTTTTAATGCTGGGGTTTGGCAGGACTGACCACATCCTCTGCATTAGCAGAGCTTCTTGTCTCACACAGCATCCTTACCCACTGCCAAGATACAGCTGTGGTCCCTGAGCTGGCTGGCTCAGCTGGGACAGTTTCCCTGGTCTCCGGGTATTTGCCCATCACCCTTAAAACACAACCCTGGGTGTGTAAGAAAGATCCTTACAGCCCCCTTCTCACCTACAGTGTGTATGGGAGGAACTTACCAAAGGTGAAAAGCGAAATACCCTGTACTTGGGACTCTGTGCCCCCGCCAGGAAGCACTGCCCTGCTGCCCGGGAGTGCCAAAGTCCGCTAGCTGAGCGCAGACGTTCAAACACCCAATGGCTCCCAGCCGCTCATACGGCTGTAGCAGCAGTCTATGAGCCGGCAAACGAGACTCCGCCCGCCGCACGGGGAGGCGGGCGCGCAGCCATAGCGCTCCCGCTGCCGTTGGGGAAGGACCTGCCCCGTATCAGCCCGACCCCAGCGCTCTCTTCCCGTGCCGGCCCGGCCCCCCCCAGCCCTCCGGCGCGGCGCGATGGGATCCCGCTTGTCCGTGGACGACTCCGTGCGGGTGGTGGTGGTCGGGGGCGGGTTCGGCGGCACGGCGGCCGCCAGCCTGCTCAAGTCCTGGGCCATCCCCTTCGTGCTGGTGGACGTGAGGGATGCTTTCCATCACAACGTGGCTGCCCTCCGTGCCTCAGTGGAGAGCGGTAAGGGCTCAGCTCATTCCCACGACTTTTCCCCTCCAAGGGTCCCGGTGGGTTATTGCTGTTACCCCCACCAGTGACTGCAGCAGCTCGAGGAACTCTGGGAGTAATGAGGAACAGTGTGCTGGAAGTGCTTCTGCCACCCCATTGATGGTGGAAGAGCTGATGTTTTCTGTCTGGAAAACAAACACTTGGCTTTGGGACGACCCACAGACCGTCTGTGTTAAGCTAATTGCACGTCTGCTGGGAAACCTGAGCAAAAAACTACTCAGATTGTCCCTGTTTATTATTTCAAGGGTTTAGAAGATGACTTAAGCTAAAACTAAACAGCAGCTGGAAGGGGTGGACGAATGCCTCTCTGTATCTGGCCCTGGATGATAACACTCTGTCTGTGAGCTGCTCAGACTTGTCTTGGGTCACACCTGGGAGGCTGTGCTAACACCATTACTCCAGTCATTGGGGATTTAGGGGGAGAAAATCTGATGTTCAAGGCTGAGAACAAGTATCAAAGGTTCTCAAAAGCTTGGTCTAAGGGGCAGATAACATGACAAAAAGCCACTGACATCCTGCCTGAAATGCCCCAGACCAGGCAAACCAGTACAGGAAATTCTGTACGGGGAGCAGAGACAAAGCACTCTAGCCAAGGGTGTCATGGGGCCTCTGAGGAGCTGATCTTGTCAAAACCAAGGCAAAGACCCTAAAGCTCATTGCTGGGCAGAGATAACGCACAGCGGAAGCCTAGCCTGTGGTCCCAGATGCATACAATGCTTTTGTCTCGGCAAGGATGACATGGGAGGAGAAGGGAAGAGCAGTCTGTTAGCCTCCACAGAGGGAGATCTCTTGTTCTTTCTTCTTACCACAGGATTTGCTAAGAAGACTTTTATCTCCTACTCTGTCACCTTTGGGGACAGCTTCCGACAAGGCAAAGTTGTTGGCATAGACCCGGAGAGGCAGCAAGTCTTGCTCAGTGATGGAGAGGTGGGTGATGTAATAACTTGCAATGAGTAACTTGGCTGCATCGTGGGATCACCTGCTGATGTGGCAAGTCAGTCTTCAGGAGGCTGTGTTGTTCATCTCCCCTCCGTAGGGTTTTTCTTCAGCCATGTCATGGCTGTGAGACTGCAGTACTCCAAATCTAGGCTACGTTGGCTTTGATTGGTGATGCCTGTTTGGAAAAGTGACTTGGAGTTTAGGTTTCAGACTGTTATCCATGGCTGGAGTCCTCAAGGGAAAGAGAAATGAACAGGACCACAGGGCACCTACAGAAAATGTGCCTCTGAGCAGGAGGAGGAGTGTAACCCTCATCTCCCAGAGGAAGGTGTGTGCTTGCGCAGAACGTAATTGTGCCCTGGTAAAAACAAACTGGACTCTTGCCCTTGAGTTGGATGAGAGCTGGGAATGCTATCCAGTTGTGGCAAACACCCCCTATCTGCAGTGCAGGCCAGCTGAGCCCACAAACACTGGACCAATCCAGTTACCCCAGGCTCAGAATTCACACACATACAGGGTTCCTGTTCTGATGTAACCTGCAGCTTGGCTGAAATACCTGACCGCAAACAAGCCACAACCCAAGCACTTGGGGAAGGCACTGATTGCTTTCCTCTAGGTTTCCCCCTTCTGTGGACAAATACGCAAATGCTCATGCTTAATACTGGGCCTGTAACTCCAGGAGGTGGAGAGGAATAAAACCAATTACCTGCTTCTATGGAGGGCTGCCTAGAGAGAAGCAGACCCCCAGCAATCTCCTCTAAAACCAAGAGGCAGTGTTGGGAAGGACTGTAGCATTTAATCACCCTCAAGAGCTTGGCAAGAGACCATCTTACCCACAGGTGCTGAATGGCACCATCCCTCCTAACCATGCTTAAGTGGCCTAGAGGTGTGTTGAGATGTGGTTGTGCAGTAAATAAATCACCCCATCTAGTGCTCAGATGAGCTTTTACTCTTAGAGCTGGATTTAGAGCTCAGCAATTAACCCTAGAGTTAAGATTCCTATCTGATGGCAGGAAGAAACAAGGGCAGCAGCTCTGCTAACTTTTCAGCCAGAGCACTTTATCTCTGTACAGAAGGTGGTGAAGGAGAGAAGTTAAGTCCCTGGAGCCAGCTGTGATGGTAGCTTCAGTGTCTGGCACAAATATCAGATCATTTCCTGTAAACTTACGGTAATGTCTTTAAAGGTCGCAGTTTACCTGAAGAATGGTGCTCTCTCAGACCCCTTGGCAGGCAGTTACTCGGTGTCACTTGGATCAGGTCTCTTCCTAAAGTCACTTTCCAACACTGGCAAGTGCTTTCCTAGGCATCAGCAAGGGCTGGAGGAGAGGGAATGAGTGAATAGTACCTAGGAGGCAACAACTGTGTTCTGTGCTCTGTTTTTATGAAATCTTAACATCCTCTTCCATCTTCTGCCCTCCCAGGAGCTTCACTACTCCCATCTCATTCTTGCAACAGGCAGTGATGGGCCATTCCCTGGGAAGTTCAACAAAGTCACTGATATGGAAAGTGCCATTCAGACCTATGAAGACATGGTTAAAGAGGTGAGGAATTAACTTACTCACAGGAAGTGTTGCCTGCCCTTGTTCTGCCTCCTTGTCCTGGACAACCACCATCAGTACCTGGAGGAGCCATCTGTGTTCAAGGACAAGAGATTGCAATACGTGCAGGGAGAGGCCAGGACGAGGAGCTTGTCTAGTATTCTTTGTGCCCCAGGGGAAGATGAACTGTTGGCACAGGGAAAACCCAAAATGCTCAACAGTGTTACAGTGTACTCAGGAAGAGTGCATGGGATTCTGATTGTTTCCTTTTAATAAACTAGGTGGTTTATTGCTGTTGGGCCAGCGCTGTATCGCAGAAGGTCTATTCACAGACTAGCTGAAGGTATCTGACTTCCTGCAATGAACAGTTCTTTTATAACACAAGTTTCCTCTTTACTTCCAGATTGGGAAATCTGAGCGCATCCTGGTAGTGGGAGGTGGTGCTGCTGGAGTAGAGATGGCTGCAGAGATCAAAACAGAGTACCCAGACAAAGAGGTAGTAGCATATTAGTCATGATAAACTTCATCCTGGTTTCAAAGACTATTCTTCTGTAATGGTCCTGCTGAGCTACCTGAGACCTCTGCAAATCAGGAGTTTCCGTGCAATGGCAGCCTTCAGCCCTACTGCCTCCTCTTCTGAGAGCACTCTATAGACTGCCACCAGAGTTATCGGTACTAGATGCCTTTCACCAGCTCACTCTCCTTAGGCATAAAACAGGGTGGAAGGAAGCTTAGCTGTATCTGCTCCCCACTTCGTACCCCATGTCCCATCCTTGTGTCCACCCATTTGCTGTTTTGTCCCCAACAGGTCACCCTCATTCACTCAAAAACTGCACTAGCTGATGTGGAGCTGCTAGCTAGTGTTCGTCAGGAGGTGAAATTGATTCTTCTCAGAAAAGGAGTGCGCCTCTTATTAAGTACGTACTTAGATTTTGAAGCTTTATAAGCTGCTATTCTTTAGCCAGAGCGTCTCCTTCTGATGTCTTCTTTTTTGACTAAGTGTGGCTCTCCTGAATTCCTGCTTCTCCAGATACCTCTGGGTTAGCTGGCAACAGCAGCCTAGTACAGGTTTGTGACCCAGGGCTCTCTGTTGCAACAGGTGAAAGGGTCAGCAATGTGGAAGATCTCACAACAAACCAGTTCCAGAAGGACATGGTAGTAAGGACAGAAAAGGGCACTGAGGTGGTTACTGACATGGTGGTTATGTGCACGGGTATAAAGATTAACTCTTCAGCATATGCTGCTGCATTTGGTAAGTGAAAAAAACCACCGGGTGTGGAGAAGCAACACAGTTCTTCAGTGTCTTGTAGTTGAGTACTGTGAGGTTAGCAATCAACCATATGCAACTTGCAGTGGTTACCCCATGATAAAGTAAATGCTCCAACTGTGAAATGTGACCATCAGAAACTTACCGTTCCTCGCTTTGAGTTAATGACATGTTTGATAACATCAGCAGCATTTTGGGGTCTCGGGCCACAAGCAACGCAAAGCTCCTTCTGAAAATTCGCTGTTTGGCAAAACAGGGGACAAAATGGCAAGTAATGGTGCTTTAAAAGTCAACGAGCACCTCCAGATGGAAGGCTATGAGAACATCTATGCCATTGGAGACTGTGCAGATCTGAACGAACCAAAGATGGCTTACCATGCCGGGCTCCATGCCAACATCGCAGTGACAAATATCATCAACAGCCTGACACATAAGCCTCTTAAAACCTACAAACCAGGTAAGATTATCTCCTAGCACCTGCCTTAGATCTAGGGGTGGGTTTATGCAGGAAACAGCTGTTTAACACATACACGTGAGAACTTGCATGTGATTCTGATTAGAGGTGAAGGAACTCATGACTGGAGTTGACTATATTGAGCTTAAATCTCACACTTCATCTTAGTTCTTGCCAAAGACACTGTAGATGTTAGTTACCTGTGTCAGACTACGGCTACGAGTCCTTTCTTCACTGTCTTCCTGATAAATCTACTGGTGGGTGTCTGCTATTCATCAAATTCACTTCCTTTTCTTTAAATTGCTTACTGTTCAGTTGAATCCTAGGAACAAGGAGATGACTTTACTTTCTCCTCCTTTCTCCACTTAAACTATACAGCAAACAAACTGAACAATCTAGTCTCAAAAATCTAGCTCAGTAATGGGTTTCATTCATAAGCAACTGATGTAAATATTTACCAAAACTATGTCTGGACAGCAGTTTGTTTTTTAAAGGCTGTTCTGCCTGTTTAAATTTCTTTCTACTTACATTTTGTTGTCCATGTCTTGGATTTCCTCTTGGGAGGAGAGAATCATTCTCCTGATGCATGTACAAATACAGCCCAAACCTTCAGCAATTCCATTACTGAGAGGCAGAGCAGATTGTAGAAAGGACAGAGTTGTAAGCAGTTCTCCTTTGGCCTCTTCCCTAATCATGCAGCATGAGTCCTATGCTTAGCAGTATGTGTGGGTAAGAAGGGAGGGTCTGGACGAAGTGAAACACCTACATGCAGTAGGGCTTGATACTTAGGTTTGAAATTGCTTAACTTAAACCTCTACATCTCCTTTCCAGGGTCACTAACATTCCTGCTTTCAATGGGCAGGAATGACGGTGTAGGCCAGGTGAACGGTTACTATGTGGGACGTCTCTTAGTAACCATTGCTAAGAGCCGGGACCTGTTTGTCTCCAAGAGCTGGAAGACAATGAGACAAACAATGCCCTCTTAAGACAGGATCAGTAACAAACTGGCAAGGAATACAGCAACAGGAGAGAGTGAGGGTGCGCTTTTACTGCTCGGACAGACTGATAATGTTTCCTCCACCACCACTAAAAGATAGCCACTAGCATACTGCATTACTGGGATGCCCTGTCTTGCTGTAAAGGGTAAGGAGGCATTTTTGCAAATTGAGTGTACAGAAGTTCACATGATAAAAACCAGGGAACAAATGTTTCTTTTAGTTCCCTGTTGAGACAGCTTTGAGCAGGAAGTGTGGTTTACCTGGATTCATAACAATAAACATTGTGGTTTTCAGAATCAGTGATTTGTTTGTTATGTGGTTTTTCCCTGGCTTTCTCTACTCTTGCTCTTCTAAAAAGCACCTGCCTCTTACAGATCTGGAATCTGCTCTACAGCATGCAGGACACATGGCTTGCAGCACTGCCTAGGAAAGCCTGCCTAAAGCCGTGAAAGCATTATGGTAATCCTAGAACTCAGCAGAGTATAATGCAGCTTTGTGTTAACAACTCCATGGCAGCTATAATGATTGCGCTTACAGGACTATACTTCAGCAAAATAAGCTGGTTAGTTGTGTGCTAAGTGTGATATAGCAAGCACTCCATTACAGATGCTGCTGCTTTTTTTTTCCTAAAGGTGAACTATTCCCAGAGCAGAAGTAGGTTTTATAACAATAACCACACTTGACACATCTTTTTCTTTTTTTCTTAGAAAACAAACAAGACCAACATGAAATACTCTCAGTAATTACAGAGATTATTGTGAGTCAAAAGCAAACCAGAAACTCCTCATGCATCACTTCCAAATCCTTGTCCCCTTTCTGTGGGCTGGAGGCAGAAGTTTACCATCTACCCTCAAGGGAGGGAAACAGGAGCAGAACATTTTTAAGAGCTTTCTTTAGTGTGTGTGTGTGTGAAAAAAACATCACTACAAATCTAAAATGAAGTTAACTCTTTAAAAACGTCTAGACTAAAATAACAAGGGACACTAAAAGTCCTGAAAAGAGATGGTAACTCAATTGCTTAAGGTGATATAAATGGCTAGAGGACGCTGATAGCATGAAGAAATCAGACTATGCCCCTCTCATCTCTAGTCACAGCTCTTCATCAAGTCACAACACATCACACTACTACCACTCCCCCTCCTCATCACATTGAAAAAATAAAACCCACCTCTAATGCTTTTAACGCTACTCAAGTTTGTTGAAAAATAAAGTTTCATTTGGCTGTCGTTGCTACTTTGTGTCTAGCTTGGCCATTTCTTGCACATAGATGCCAATACTTTCACTGTCGAAGAGCAGAAAGTAAATGTTCTTCAAGGAGGAAGAGCTGGTGCCGTCAAAATGGGTGGAAATAGCTCTTAGAGTCACCTGGGCTGCCGTCTGTTTTGGGAAGCAGTTTCTATGTGGTAGGGGAAGAAAACAGAAGAAGTGAGTGTCAGTCACCTGTGCAAGCATTATGCACACGTGATGCTGAAAGGAACAAGCCATAGCTGTACCAACTACAAGCTGCTGTTAGTCAGATAGTCCCATTTGCAGTTTTGCTACGTGTAAATCCTAGAAGAAAGGCCAAAGTTTTGACAGCAGTATTCATCTGCTGCTGTATTACTTTCCTTGCTGGCATAGTTACTCTCTTCTTTTGCTTCTATTTTCTAAAACACCGCAAAGATTTTTAGTGCCCTCACTTAGAATTAAACTTTTCCATGTTGTGCTGGGCAGGGATGCCCAAGGATGATTAATCAAGGGATTTTTAATCAAGGGATGATTATTTTTTAGTTGGAAATTGAAAAATAGAGATACATCAACTACTTAGGTGACTTCCTCATGCCGTCATTAAAAATACTTTGGCTGAGACTTCAGTGAAAATAGTTGAAAAATAACCCCAAACCAAATTAAGGCCAAGTCTCTTTAATTTATTCACTTTGATGGTAATAATCTCTAACTTACAACTTGAAAAGCTAGAAGCTACTGGTCTCTACAGTAAGTGGACTTTTCAACTGTGTTGACATCTCGTGGGCCACCTGGCCCACATACTTGAGATTCAAATATCTTGGCAGCAGCTTTTTTTCCATCTTAATAATTTTCATACTCCTTTCTCAAGTTGTCCTGGGTTCAGCAGTAGCAGTCATTTTTCTCCTTCTTAGTAGCTGGTGAACCCAGGACACAAGTCAGAAAAGCCTTCAGCTGCAACACATTTCCTTTGTCCTCATCTCCACGTTACAAGGAAACTGCATGACAGTGTATTGCAATGAACACAGTTACTATGAAGTGCTTTGCACAGAATCAAAATCAGCTAGGTTGGGAAAGACCTTTAAGATCATCAGATACAACCACTACCTCATGACTGCCAAGACCACTACTAAACCGTGTCACTGAGGGCCTCATCCACATGATTTGTGAACACTTCCAGGGACAGTGATTCCAGCACTGCCCTGGGCAGCCTGTTCCAACGCCTGATCAACCTCTCTGTGAAGAAATTTTTCCTAATATACAATCTAAACCTCCCCTGGCACAGCTCGAGGCTGTTACCTTTTGTCCTATCGCTTGTTACATGCGAGGAGAGACAGACCCCCAGCTCACTCCAACCTCCTTTCAGGTAGTTGTAAAGAGTGATAACGGCCTCCCTGAGCCTTCTCTTCTCCAGACTAAACAACCCCAGTTACCTCAGCTGTTGTTCTCCAGACCCTTCACCAGCTTTGTTGCCCTTCTCTGGACCCTCTCCAGCACCTCAAAGTCTCCCTTGTAGTGAGGAGCCCAGAACTGAGGTATTGAAGGTGCAGCCTCACCAGCGCTGAGCACAGGGGGATGATTACTGCCCTGGCCCTGCTGGCCACACTATTGCTGATACAGGGCAGGATGCTGTTGGCTTTCTTGGCTGCCTGGGCACAAGTTGGCTCATTTTCAGCTGTCAGTCAGCACCCCCAGGGCCTTTTCTGTAGATCAGCCTTCCAGCCACTCTGCCCCAAGCCTGTAGCATTCCATAGCATGCTTGTGGCCTAAGTGCAGGCTCAGTCACTGCCTTGTTGAACTTCATACCATTGGCCACAGACCATCAATCCAATCTGTGAGATCTCTCTGTAGAGCCCTTCTACCCTCCAGCAGATCAGCACTCCCACCCAACTCAATGTCATCTGCAAATTTACTGAGGGCGCATTCAATCCGCTCACACAGATCATCAGTGAAAATATTAAACAATACTGGCCCTAACACCTCAATGAGGTGAGGGACACCACTAGTGACTGGTTGCCAGCGAGATGTGACATCATTTACCACGACTCTTTGGGCTCAGCCATCTAGCCAGTTTTCAACCCAGTGAAGAATACATCTATCCAGGGCATGAGCAGCCAATTTCTGCAGGAGAACGCTGTGGGAGACAGTGTCAAACACTTTAGTGAAGTCCAAATAGAAAATGTCCACAGCCTTTCCCTTATCAACCAGGTGGGTCACCTTATCACAGAAGGAGATCAAGTTGGTTAAGCAGGACCTGCCCTTCATTAACCCGTTATGATCTTACCTATGATCATCTGCTCCATGACCTTCCCCAGCACTGAGATTAGGCTGACAGGCCTGTATTTCCAGGGTCCTTCCTTCCTGCCCTTTTTATAGAGATGCATCTCTCTTACATAAAATTCTGACTGCTATAATACTGGACAGAATTTCAATAACTGTCCTATAGTTTGGACTTGACACTCATCTAATGAAATACTATGCCTTACAGTACGCTCACACTTAGGAAGGTCTCCACATTGTTCTACCTGTCTAACACTAAACAGATTCATTGAGTTAGAAAGCATCACATCCTGAAGTGATCCATGTGTGTGCCTGCCACTGATATCTGGAGAGAGGGACACACTCCTGCATCGCTCGCTGGAGTTTCTCTGCTGCCTGACAATGCTTGTAATAGTTTTGCTGATTCTGTACAACACTGAAGAGTGTCAACGCAGTGCTTGCTACATGAGCATGTAGGAAGCCATGTACCTTGAAGGGCCTGGATGAGACTTTACTGGGACATACTGAATTGTTTGAAGGTGAGTTAAGACACAGCTGAGGTTTCAGACAGGTCTTTGGGCATAACTCTGCTGGCTGTTCTTGAGTTTAATGCCCCCTATTTAGATTCTACCGCACGACAATGCTCCATATAAAGTTAGATCCATGCCCCAAAAAAATTGGCCAGCACAACCTAGCCCGTGTCTCTCCTCTGAGGCAGGATTACACATAACTTTTCTGATTCTGGAGTAAGTTTATCTAACCTATAGTTAAAGATCTTCAGTGATGGGTCTACATCAGAATATACAGATAAGCCATCGCAGTGCCTAACAATCCTTACACTTAAAAAATTAGGCATTGCTTTTAATAGCATCCAGAGCAGCCTTTGCAGTGTTTTTTACCACTGTCATGTGCATTGGGTTTTTTTCTTTTCTAAGGTTAGTACTACTGACTTCTAACTCATTTTTATGCTAGTGATTTCAGACACTTATTGTACTTGTGTGTGTATCTACATATATATTAAAAACCATCCAAAAAAGAGTTTGTAAACTAGTCAACAATAACTGCCTTATCCATATTCAGTGTAATCCAAATGAGTACTAGCAAACATATCTTCCTATTTTTAGTCTCTGGACAGCATCTGCACCAACCCAGCTAGCATGCCTCTCTGGCAGCAAGCTATCAAGCTATCAAAAAGGACTTTTTGGAAATGTTTTTCAGTTAATTCATATCTGTTTCACAGCAGAAGTAATTTCATCTAAACTGCATTTCTCTGCTTTTTACTGACAAGATCATAAAGGTGAAAAGTCCTGGCACAACTGGGCATCCCAACAAAACCAGCGTCTTGTGATTCTGTGGTTTCTTGTGCAGACATGTAGGTGGAATAACATGACAGCAAAACCATTAAGTATTATTTGAAAGACTGCCTTTTTTCAGACAACTTTAAGGTTCTTTGATAAAGTGCAAACCAGCAGAAACTGGTAAGACTTCCTCTATTTTCAGTTAGCAGGAGTAACTGTAAGAGCAACAGAGAGTGAAATTGAACTAAGAAGCAGAAGGATCTGTGCTAAAACTAATGGTCCAAGACTGGATTATTCTTAGCTATTTGTCACAGGAGACATGAGATCCATGCAGACTATTTCTAGTGGCATTTAAAACTATAGTTCAGTTTCGAAAGCTGAACTTCATTATTAAAAAGCTGTAAAACCATTTATCACTTTTTGCTTTGACAAGATTATAAAAAAGATATGCGTAAAAAGGAAGAAAAAACATAAAAAAATGCACTGCCCCCTATTTATTCTTTTATCCCAATCCATAAAAATATTATTCTGACTTGTAAAATATCTCTGTAAAAACAGCATTTTCACCTCCTGTGTATTCAGTGATGTGTGGTGATTTCACTGATCAAAATGTAGTTTCACTTTCATTTTATTCATTACAGGGCCAACACAACTGCACTGTACTACATACTCTACTCTTTGGGCATTACTAACAAAATCAGTAGTTACATTTCAACTTAAACATAAGTGTGTGAACTACAATATGAAAGTACAAATTCTGCAGCTAGTAGGGCTTGTGTAAGTTTTCTTGTGAGAGACCAAGCAAGATTAACAAAGTGTTAGCTTAAAAATAAATAAATAAATGCTTTGGATTTCTTAGTCAAGCACATTTTATTTGCTAGTTATTGAGAAAGAAATGTGTCATTTCATAGCGGGTTTCATAGTTCACTTTTTAAAGCAGAACTATATTTGAGAAACATTTGCTCAAAGAGAAGATTTTCTTTGTAAAGGAAACATCTTGTGTGACTAGTCTGTTTAATATACATCCTCAAGATGACTTAAGTGAACACCCCACATTTACCTAGCTCAGGCTGCATCACTGTTATTTGCCTTCAGTATTCTACTGATATAAACTTACTAGTACAAATGCAGTTTTAGTAAGATTCCCCACAGCAAAATGAAGGAACACAAAACCAGGTGGTGCCGGCCCAGAGCAGAAAAATGAAAATTACTGCCCAACAACAGAACACACAGCAAATCCACCCAGCTCTCCTGTGGGATAGCTAATTTCTAAAAAGGCTTTCTGGTCATTCCTTGCAAACACTGCACTTCAAGCTCCTCTCATCTGGAGAAGCATGGTGTCAGACAGCAAGCTGCTACAGTCCCTTCTCTGGAGGCCACACAGACCAGAGGGTACCTCTTTATCACAGTAGCAGCTCTGACAGTGAATGATAGCATTGCTACCTGATACAGAATCTTCCCATGCAAAAAGAGTCATACCTGCCACTGGGAAATGGGGGGAAAGCCACGGACTTCAACTTCTTGTCTTCTGCGGCTGTTAAGCAGTTCTTCACAGTCTCTTCAAGCTGCTCTTCACACTTGTCTGAGCCCCACTGTGGGATGTGACAGTGGATGACAAACTTTGCTGCTAGGCCGCTAGACTGAGTAAGTGCAGCTAACACAAATGAAAATATAACATTTAGTTTTGAATAGAAACCACCCTGCAATGACCTCTCAATCCAACGTACTTTCCCAATTACATCACTTCGCCAAAGAAATACATTAGGAATTAAAATATGCCACAATGGCTCACTTGTAATCATAGTGTGACTGTCTCATCATTACTTTTGTGATCACTTATTATTTCCTTGGAGACCAAAGAACACAGGGTTCATTTGGTTAACAAACAGTTGATAATATTTTTTAGCTTTCTCATTCAGAATGACCTCAGGATTTGTTTTATGCAATGTATCAAAACCTTGCACTGAACACGATAACACTGATCCCCCAGTAGGCATTTCTGCAGTGCTGTCACAGCCTTATCTGAATGCTTTTCACAAATACCCACATCAGCATTACAGCTCCAGAGTGTTAGGAAGTAATACTCAGACCCACTTCACAGTTGGGTAATTTCAGACAACAACATGAAAAATCAAAGATGCTTGCTGAAAGTCTCCATGAGTTATGACCAATTAGGAAGCTAGATTAATTTTTCAGAAAGCCTAATATCAGTTTGCTTTTGTTGCAATTGCAACCATTAGCACTTCTGGAAATGTAGGTCTTGGGAATCCCAGGTTAAACACCCTGAAATTAGCTGTGTAATTAAAGGCTAAGGATTAAAAACTTGGATTTATTCACTTGTCCACCATCACACAGGAATTCTGTGGCAGGCAAAGAGGAATTCTGTCTAATGCTTCACTGGGCTACTGAAATTTCAACCAAAGAGAAACATCAGGCCTTTACCAACAGGAAGCAAACTGACTGAAAACAACACAGGTATCCTGTGAGCAGCACTTGAATTCAAGCCCACTGACTGGAACTCAAGTGTCTGCAGCAGACCTGCAGTGATTAACAACCATTATTATCACTTGCCCCAAAACCAGAAGGGATAATTTCAAATACAGCAACAAAATGCACTGCTTGAGAAAGTACATTTTCCTATCTGTTAAATGAAGATCTTCCTTCTTGGGACTGCCTTAAAAGCATAACAGGAATCTATTATGCAGTTAGGTAGTGATTTTGACAGAGAAAAGTAGTTTACTTTGATATTGAATTGCAATAGTGAAACAAAACATCTTGTACAAAAATTTCCCTGTCATTTGAGACTATAAAACTAGGCTACTCACTTAGGAAACTTCCAAAACTACACTATTTAAAGCATTTAGTTTCTTGAGCACTGATATACCAAGCCAAATAAGGCACTAGAAGATACGCTGTAACTTCTTTCTACCTGCCTTCCAGCCGCCTTCAATCCCTTTATTTTGTTTTAATTGCTTTAATTTGTCCACAAAGGAAGGAGAAAGGTATAATCTCAAGCCCCAAATGATGCACTGCTACAGATGTGTTAAATATTTGAAGGGAGCTCTTTGGCAATTTGTGTTTCTGTAATGTAGCTGCAGGGCCTAGGAGAAGTGCTGCAATTGCTCTTCCAAAAAAGCATGCCAGTTTCAAAGACCATATCACATCTTTATTGTTTTTAAAGTAAGGTAATTATTTGGCTTATAATCAAATATGCATAAAGCAAAGTAATTTATAAACCACTGCTGTTCTTATACCTTGTATGTTAGACTGAGAGCCATTTCTGATTGTCACTACAGAATGCAGCATGAACAGGACAGGAATGATGGCACATAGGTGACAGCACAAGTTTTCCTTAAATTCTGGACTCCCACAGACAGAAACTGCCTGAGATAAAATAATCAATCTGCTGTAACTCCTGGTAGCACCTAGAAGCCCAAAGACAGAATCTGCACAAGACACAGGAATTCAACCCCCTCCTCTCCCCAAGCAGGCTGCTCGTATCAGAAAGAGCTCCAAAACAGAAACACCACATAAGCAAAGGCACATATATAATCATGGACAGATCAGAGCGCCCAGACAAAAGAACATACGAAATAAGCTGTTTCCAAAAGAGAGAGTACTGTTCTTTTTACCTTCAGCAACTTCCAAAGGTCCTTGAGATTTGCGAAGCTCTTTCACCATTTCTAAAAACTCCTTCCCTCCAGCCTTTTCCAATGCCTTGCCTGCAAGGACATAGAGCAAAAGGCCTTGGCTTCAAAGCATCAAAGTGAAAAAAACAACTCTATTAAATAAAGAAGAACACTGTATGCATATTATCCTCTTTCCCTCTATCAGCAGCAGCTGTTATTTATACTTACCGCTCTGTCCAGCCACAGATGAAGTTTACTTTTTACTGGTTTTGAAAACCCCTGTATGTTATTACTGGAAATCACTTTAATATAATTATCTGTAAGAAGACTATCTTACTCTGATTTATGGCTAAAATAGTGAAGGGTTTTTCAGGACTCAGATTTTCAGCCTCCAAAATCAACTCAACATACACACCCTACTACTTTTCTGAAATAAACACAACTGGGATGCCACTGAATGTCTTGATGTCTGACTGTATAAAACACTGTTCCAAAAGCCTGCTACTAGATTCTGCACCTCTCTCTGCAACTCACTGAATATCCTTTTTACTCCCTCTTGCTTCAATTTCTGTATTTGTACACCAGCAGTAATAGTATTTCATTATTTCACATGAGCAGTATAAGGTTTTGTGCACAAGTATTTCTAAAGTATGTAAAATCCTACAATGAAATGCATAATTAGAAGTGTTATTAATATCTAATTTTTGACATGGAATTTTCAGAGGCAAATGAAAAAATAATCCAATAAAGACCACAATAATTATTATTTACACCTTTGCTGCTCATGTGCTTCAACAAATTAGCTGTGTTTTGATTGTTGCAAGGCATCATTAAAAATAGATAAATTAGTGATTAGCCTGTTATACCTAGTCAGATCCAGCCTGATTTTCAGAAGTGCTGTAAGTGATATTTTATGGCCTGGGGAAGATTCAGATGAAACAGGATGGGATCTCAGCAGGCAGCTAGTAGACCAGCTACTGTTCCAACTCTAGATCTGTTTTTTTCTGCTTGTAGCAAAGCCTCACCTATTTCCTCCTTGAGGTCTATTTCAGCAGTTGTAGGGTGAACAATGCCTTCTACTTTCATGGAGCCAATATGGCTGATGTCACTCTGTGTCAAAGAAAGCTGTAAAATAATACAGGCGAGTAAAAACCAAAAAAGTAATGTTAGTGTGAAATCATTTTCGTACAAAAGCACTAGAATGAAAGAAGGCTGGATTCAGTCTTTCAGCGATCAGCAGTTTTATCAGGGTCGGTATGTGCAATTCTGATTTTTAGCCATTAATCAATTAATTTTTACTCCACTTATTGTGATATTGTGATATGCCCACAGCTTAGGAGGGCATCCAGAGGAAGTGACTCCTAGAAAAATTCATGCTCTAGCATCACACTTTGAAAAGAAAAGGGGAACACTGAAAATGCTTTTGCTTCAAGAAAAAAATAGTAATATTAAAAACCTTTTCTCCTGTCAAAACATTTGCCCCCAATAAACTACTGTTGGGGGCTCAGAAGAAGAGCTGACCACTACCCTGATCTATAAAGGCTTCACAACCCAAGTAATTAATCACCCTTTCAATTCCTGCCATAAATGAGGAATGCTTTACCAACCCAAGCAGGTGGATATAGCAACTGATAAAAATAATGAATCAGACTTTACAGCTGCTAAACATGGGCCCAGCACACCTCACTTCCTCCAAGGTACACCACAGTATTTAAATCCTAAACAGAACAATAAGCACTGCCCATTTTAGAGAAGAAAGTACACAGATTTTAGAGGAACTTAGGACAGAACTGAACAGAGGAGATCCAAGTTTTGTCTATCTGACCAGGTAACTGCTTTTAGCAATCTTCTGGATTTAGCATGTGTCTGGCCCATTCTAGACCACTGCATCAGCAAAAGAAGAGTTCAGTCCACCTGGTCCCATAAGCTCTGCTTCATACAACAGGGTAGACATCAGTAGAGGCAGCTTACAGAAGCAGTTTCTGGAAAAATACTTTTTCCAGATGACCTTACTATTGGAAATAATAATGATATTAAAAACTCCTGGCTATGCTTCCATAGTTAAATCTGTAAGGAAAGCTCCAGTTTCATTCAGAGGGTCCAAAAACTACAGAAAGCAAAAATCCCTCTTCTTCTTGGTGAGAACAGAGGAAAACCAAACAAAACAAAGGGACATACAGTAGGCTGGACACCAACGACATGCAGGCATTTTTGTGGGGCAGTTTTGTAATTCTGAGTAAGGAAGGTGTCTGTCTGTGCTGAGAGGGAGAAGTAGGCATGCCTCTGGTGAGGTTCTCAATTTGAACCTGAATTGGAGAGAGCAGCACCCCACAGCCCCCTTTCAGATGGAGCTCCTAGGCTTCTGGCACAAACCAATATGTGCAAGTTCTGGGTGATCCTGGGACTTGGCCCAGAAATACTCCTTTATAAATAATAAATTTGGGACCACTAAGGGAGAATGCAGAGGTTTTGTACTGGTGCTAGATCAAAATGCTAGATCAAAACCATACTTCCATTTATGCTAGGCTCCATTGCTATGATCCAGATCTGTTATAACTTTGTATTACCTTTTGTCCTGGCACAAGACTCTTGGAGGACAAGATAGTGAAGCCATCACCAGGTCCATCTTCAGATGTTGAATTTGAAGCTCCTTCTTTTTCGTTGTCCTTTTGTTTGTTCTATTTGAAGGAATTAAAAAAGAAGAACTCTCAAGAGGAAAAAATAATAAAAATCAACATTGTACCATTATTCAAAAATTGATAGATTTTATCAGTTACTATACATCTCATCTTTTTTGGATGAATCTATTATTTATAGCCTTTTAATCCCTAAAGGCTATGTAACAACAGCCTTTCCTGTTCATATAATGCTAAAACATCAGTGGCTCATCTGAGCCATTATATATGTTTGCAGTCGCATTAAGAGTCAGTGCACCCACGTGCATCTGCAGTTTTATTAACAATTAAGGTTTTATTTATGGGTGGGGGTGTGCTGGTTTATTTTTGCTGCCAACAGAGCAGAGCTTGTACTAAATCAAACTTAGTAATTTAGTAACCCACTCAAATGGTCCAATCTGAAGGGAAAAAAAACAACTTTGTGATCTAAAAGCCCCCATAAGTTTCAGCTAATAAATCGTAGATCTGAATCCATATTGACAGGAGCAAGCCATCATACCTACATACAAGCATGACAAGAATGACAGAACAGAATTACTAATAACTGAACTTTGAATGCAAAATCCCGTTTGTGAGACATAACCCTTTCATGCAGGATAGCTCCAGGAGTAGCAAATATGCTTCTACCAGGACTGCAGAAACATCACACGTCTCTCAGTATTTGCTTTAAGGTATGCTAGGAAGCTAACTCTCCTTAACAAGTTCCCAATAGTGCACGCACACAATTCAAAGTAAGGTGGTAGCCGAGATCAATACACAGGGGCATCCTATTAAGCAACTTTATTTTCTTCTAAAAAGCTGTTTCTAGATATTCTCAGCTATAGAAATGTATTAAAGCCTAGAGGCATTCAGAAAGATATTCTGAACACAAGTTTAAAAATCTTAGGTCAAAGCTTAATATCTTTTAATCCTACCTAATTAAAAAAGTAGTGTTTTAAGATGCATACACTGGAGCACTGATCTGATCACTACTTTATCAAATTAAACCAATTTGTATGGCGACAGAGGATTAGCAATTGTAAGCGAAGGTGCAGTGGTCAAGTTCTGATTAATCTCTCCTTGCAACTCTTATAAAAAAACATTAACAACAGCACACCTAAGAACACATGAAACAAGGAGCTTGTCAAAATGACATTTACGTACTATGTTGAAACAAGCTCTCTGGATAGCGAGAAATCTTCAACAGCAACCCAGTAATTGTACAAGGCTGAAGATGTGACACATCTCAAGTAGAAAACGTTCCAAAATACAGCTTCCTTTGTTTAAAGGCTAGAGTTCGCTGCCACACAGTGTGGAGATGAAAAGATTCTAAATCGTTATCAAGAAAGCATTGCAAAGGGTGACATGCAAAATCTAAAAAGTTCCCCTCAGAGCTTTAAAAGCTTTTGTTAGGAAAATTTATTAAAATACTGTGTTTGCCTTTATTTCTAAAATTCAGAGAAAAAATAATCCTGTTGTGTCTATTATCAACTCCTAACTCCTACCTCCCATTTCTAGCTGTTCCAAACAATGCTGAAGCACTAATTTATTCCTCCTAATAATTTTAGTCAGTTTTGATCCACCTCCTCTCCCACACCTCTGGGATCCCACGTCTGCCTCATGCTTACCTTTTTGGGTGTCCGGGCCTTGGTAGATTTTGCCTTCTTCCCACTCTTTTTGTTCGCCATTGTTTTCCTTCCCTTCTTCTCAGGAGCAGGTGAAAGGATGGTCTCAGATTTGCCTTTGGCACCCCGTTTCTTGGCTAGAAGCTCTGGCTGAATTCTGGGCAGGACACCTCCACTTGCAATAGTCACACCTTTGAGCAACTGCAAGGAGAAGCAGTACAGATTTGCCTAGTTGGCACTCAAGCTACTTTTTGCTGACTACATTACACATACGCAAGTAGACCCTGCGCTTCCTACAGCATTGCACCTTGCCCCTTTATCATGAAGGAAACAAACAAACAAAAACCATTAAGGGGAAAATGCACAGCTACAGAAAACCCGGCAGGGACGGTGAGGTCAGCCAGGACATCACTGAGAACTCCATTGCTTCACTGGTCTCTCTTCCACTGCTAGTCTTTCCGAATACCTGTCTTCAGTTCCTCACACGCAGTGAGTGAGGGTAAGAGAAGTGCCTACAGGCTACTTAAAAAAACCCACAAAAAATCAACCAAACCAAACTGAAAACATCTCTGCACCACAGTCCTGCTCAAAGGACTGGTTGTAGATCCCTTTGGTAGGGAAACAGATTCAGGGAAAGCAAGCATGAGTTTCAAGAACCTGCTTTGCAAAGGTGAACAACGGGAATGGGCCACGATATTACATAGTGGACAAAGTCTGGCTAACTCCTAATGGACACCACTAGATCTAGTCCCCAGTTTAGAGGCCAGTGACCAGTGCCACAGAGCAGGGAGTAGGCTAGTAGTGCTAGCATGCTTTTCCCCCTCTCGGCCTCTGACTTTTCAGTCCCTCTGCCTGGGAACAGGGATAGACTATTTCATGGGCACCACATTTTCATTATTTAAAGCAGTCAAATAAAGTGCAGGAGTTTTTTAAGGTGTGAATGACGTCATACATCTTCACATGAGGCCAAACAAGAAGACATACTCTGACGCTGATGGAACCTTTCCAGTACCCTTGAATGCTGCAATTCACAGCCTGTGCCATGATCTCTTTTCTCAGTGAAGTTCAACAGAAGTGATCTGCAGAGTCAGAGCACTGTAAACCACAGTCTGGCTGCTAATGGGGCTTGGGCATACAGACAGGGTGGCAGCCCTGGAGGGAGCAGTAGCGAGTGAGTGAGCCAGATCCCTACCCAAGATGGGCCTCTCAGCCAAAGTAATGACGCACACATTTCTACAACTTTTGAGAACAGGTCTTCCATATGGCACATTTTCTTGAAGTATTGTGTCTCCCAGAGGAAAAAAATAAGCATCAAATTCACCCACTTCAGCAGGACTCACAGGCTACAAAAGAAGCAAAATCTGTATCAGAGCATTTAAGATGAGATATCAGAAAACCTTCTTTTTTTGTCCGCTTTTATTGAAGTGGGCACAATCCTGTTGTCTTCTGCTACAATAATTGTGTTCTGATTCATGTGTCAGACGAAATCGATTCTAAACTTCCATGATAACAGCCTCATTCATGCCACAGCACTGAAATGTAAACGGGTACCTGATTCAGTTCCTCATCATTTGCAACTGCCAGGAGGATATGTCTGGGGGCAATTCTTCCTTTCTTGTTGTCTCGTGCTGCATTTCCCGCTAATTCTAGAATTTCAGCTGTAAACACATTGAGATAAAAATAAGTAACAAAAATGCAATTTATGTACACCCTGTATACACATTTTACATTTCTTCTTCATATCCATTTGCCTTTGCAGGGGTGCTTCTTGTTTCAAATGGTCTTTGCTACAGAAAGGCAGAAACCGAACTCCATATATTTGTAAATATATGTAAAATAATTTGTCCTTCCTAATTCCCTAAAGGAAAGCTAGCAGAGAATATGCTAAGTTCGCAGAACTTTGTACAAGTGCCAAGTTAGAAAAAAACTAAACCACCCTATAAAAAATGTACATCAGCAGTCCACAGTTGAGCAATAGTCTGTGAACAATAAAAGAGTAAAGCATGCAGTGAAACCCCAAACCTAGTACAAACAGTTCTGACAAAACAGCAAGGATTCTCAGGACCAGGTAAGACAAAGACTGAGGTGCATTTAAAAAAGTACTTGGAAAGCCAACAAACCAGCCAGGCAATGCTGCTATTCTGTATTAAAGGGCATTGAAAATCTGTGAGAAGCTTCATTTGACAACAAGAGGTTTGATTTAGATGCAAGCAGAGACAACGTAAGAGCTTCAGAACATGAACTATTGGTAGAAAGTTTCTTCTACACCTCTGGGAACAGGAAGTCACTTCAAAAGTATTTTCTCTGTATTTACAGTAATATCTATTCTGTGATTACAGTCACTGAGCTTTTTCTAATTGTTATAAACACAGACATATCTTTCTGAGTTTATTTGATCTGTAGCAGTATAATCATCAGCTTACACAGTTTGGCTCCTACTCAGAAGTTATTTCGCAGGGAAGAACTCTACTGAAACACTGAGAAGGAAGGAGAAGTGAATGTTTTGCTCCAAGTAACCATAAAAATATTATTCACACCTTCTTTCATTTTAAAAGTATCCAGTGTCCCTGTCCTCTGGTTTGTGGGTTTGTATTTACGTAACAGGGATAAGAAAATTACAGCCCGTCAGTGTCCTTTTAATGATACCTCACTCCTTTTTATGGGCTAAATAAAGAACTATACCTATTCTTAAAAAGAACTTTTATGAAAAATCTAGCTGAAATCTACATAATGCTCTCTGGCTAAAATTCAAAAGATTCAATACGGGCTTTAGCTCTCCATACAAGCTTTCAATTTCATTCAGTTAGAATGACAAAAGTACATACTCATACTTGTCATCCAGTTTTCACTACAACACAGCATACATATTTAACTGAATGTTGAAGACATAAAAGCCGTTTTTTAAAATCATGTGCATATTCATGGTGAATTATTTAACAGCCAGAGTCTGTTGAAAATTTGAGTAATTATTAATGCCAAATTTCCAAAAACCATTATCAAATTTGCAAAGACAAGCACTTAAATGTTACAAAATAACAGAACTGTGGTTATGACAGCAAGAGCACTGCCATTAGAAATAAGCAGTGTGTGATCCGACAGTCAGACACAGCATCACACCACAAACACACGCTCTGCCTACATTAAAAGTTAGGGAAGCAACCTCGGCTCTAGCATTTCATAACTCTGAAGCATCTGACTTGGACTCTAAAAGAGGAGACGGAACAGAGATCCTGCATAAGCCAGATATATTCTCCCCAGCGGGGCTGCAGTGCTGGAAGTTTCAGACCCTTTTCCCAGACCTCTGCCAGTGGAGCTAATACAGCAGCAGACAACAGGAACAGATTGCCATCCATTGTGCAGACCAGCATAAAGCAAGAAAAGAGATCCAGACTTCTCCAGTGGATTTTGTAGGTGTGTACTGACAGCAGAGGAAAATTGCATCAGGTAAATAAAAAGGCAACACATACTTACCTGTGCGGTAACTGAAGTTCTTTCAGATGTGCCAAACCCACGCACATCCTGCTAACTGTGTGCTCACCCCAGTCCCCCAGGTTCTGGGTCCTTTGGCCAGCAGCATCCTGATGGTGCATTCAAATGTCCTCTGCCTAATGTTAAGAGCAAAAAACGCAGAACACTCAAATGCCAGCCATCTACCACAGGACACCAGAAAGAAGGAAATCCAAGGCAGAGATGATGTGCAGATTGTGGAATATACACATTACCTATCAAAGGATGCCAATTGTTGGCATAGGTGAATAATTGCCTTACCTCCCTCAAATGATTGTTTATATGCATACTTCTCTTACGCTGGAGGCAGGGACTTGATATTCTCAGACATGGTTTTACTTTATATGCTTTTAGCAGCAGGCATTAAAAACTAAAATAAAATTTGAAAGTAATCTTACTTCCATCAAGATTCAAAATGCAGAAAAATGCTTTCCACACTGGAAGCGTAACATCTTAAATGCAGTTGGCTACAAGCAAACTAGCTCATTTATACACTCCACAGTTTACCTGGGCCTCAGACAGAACATCAAATGCTGGTCAACAAGGTAATGCCCACAACTATTCACTGTCTCTACACAACACGTGGTACTTTAAAAGGAGCCTTTCTCCTGAATGATAAGAACCTGGGACCAGGGAAGAGCATAACTGTATTCCAACAATCCCAAGCAGCAGCTAAGCTATGACCTGAATGGGATTACAGCTAATTACCCTGTGACATACAGAAAAAAAAAGAGGTTTCTTTAGCTGATGGATCAACAGATTTGGCAGTGTCTGGGAACTAAAAGCATCCTAGCCAGGCCAAAGCTATTTGTTCAGCTCAGCTCTGCCTGCTTTTGTGAAGTACTCAGCTGAACTGATAAGAAAGGGGTATGAGAACTACTGATAACAGAATTGGAAAGATTGCAGACAGGTTATTTTCCACTTCTCCTTCAGGTTAAATTGTAACGGTTCCTGTTACACTACCACATACAAATCTACCAGTAATACCTTTGCTATGAAAAGATGGAGTCCTTTGTCCTCCATTTGCAAGTGGAAAAGCATTTACTTGATTTGTCTCTTGATGGCAGATGAGCACAACAGACAGAAGAGTACGGCACCTGATGTAGTTTGAAGGAGGAAGTATTTGCTGGTTGTGTTTTCTGCCCTAATTTAGAGAAGATGGCTTACCATTGACACCTTCCATGAGTTCCTCTGACCAGCACACCATTCGTATGTCTTCTGCTTCCTAACCAAGAGGCATCTGCATTCTCTGCCTGTATTTTGGGAAGGTGCATTATGGGACACATACGGTTGATGTCTGATTTAGATGACGATGACTGCAGTTATCTCCATGCACACTCAGAGCATAGCCTGGCATGCATCTGCTGCAAAGTCCATAAACCCAATGGGTTTGAGGCCCATTTTTCATGGAGTTTTAACTCTGAAGCCTGTGGAGCCCAACACCGTTCCAGCAAACATGACCTTCTGGACAGGAATTAAACTGCACATTTGCAACATGATTTTCAAGCCTGAGATATAAAACAGCATAGAGAGATTATGAAAAAAAAGAAAAAAAAAAAACCCTCAGAACACTGACGAGATCTTCCTCACAGCCTCATCAGCCGAGGTCAAAGTACCTCTTTTTGAGATACATTGTGGTGATAGCTGGCATTTTAACAATGGGGTTGCTAAGCCAAAGCCCAGATTTGGCATTGATAACGGCTTTGGTACTGCCACAATCAATTCTGCATAAAAGTGAAAAAAATAGGATCTAGTGGCTCATGACAACCCGTATATAAGCCAAGAGGCAGTCTGAACCACATGGCATCTTGTAATAAAGATGCTCAAGATGTATGCACCACCCGGATGAGGCTAGTCAAAAGACTCAGTGCTTCAGAGCAACACAACTGTGGGCCATCAACTGACCACATGCACAGCTGATAGCTCACATGAGAATTGCTGGACCATGCTGGGCCCTGGATGTATGCAATCAGACAGCTCTGGTCCTGTTTGACCCTTCCAGCCTCATACACCCAGCTATGACTTGCTTGCCCAGCTCCATAGCCTATTCTCCTTTCCTTGACAATCCACACCTGAAACTTCTATTTCACTCGCCTCTCCTGGACGGTCTCAATTTCTCCTATCTACTCTTCTCAGTTGTAGGAATACTCAGGCTCAATCTTTCTTTCTAGGTTCTTCATTTTCAGAACCCTCTCCACCCAGTCCTTCACCTATGCCCTATTTTTACAACTTACCCTTCAGCATCCTGTCAGGATTTTTGGACACTCGTTCCCACTGGTCATCAGCTCAGCTTTCCATCCATGGCTCTGTCTCCAGCATCAATATTCTTCTCCCATAATCATCATCTCCCCAGAAGGTTACGATCTGTTCTGCTTCTGTCTCTCACCAGTGCAGAATCTGTTCCCAGTCTCCTAGTTAGCTTATTCAGTTAATTCCAGCCTACCCTTCTCACCCCATGAACAGTAAGTAGGATTAGCCTCTCCTTCAACTCCTTCCTATTCAGGTACTCGCTGCTGTCAGTCCCAGATCCTCTTGTCACCCACCTGTGTGGCTTCTGTCTTCAAATCAGAAAGCTTCCTCCCCTGTCTGCCCAGTACCACTGAGACCACAGAAAGCCCTCTTCCTGCTCTGTGCTGTGACCAGGAGCAGCCAGGGACAGCAGTGAGAGATAAAGTTCTTCTGAGCACCTACAGCCGTGGGCTGAAGCATACTCAGCCACTGCATGTTCTATGAGCAATCCTGTCCCATGCTGGTGCTGAAAGGTTGAGGCATGCTCTGTCATTCTAGGGACACAATGAACAGGCAGTCTGGGCAGCACCGAGAGCCAAGAGAGGCTGGAACGTGCTCAAGGAGGACCAAGTCTTAGGAGATATTAGCTATTAAAGAAGTCTCTGCTGAGCACAAGCAACCTGTGCTTTTTCAAAGTTACAGCTTGGCCAGAGAGTAGATTTCTCTGAGATGGCAAAGACTTTGGTAAAGCATCAAGTCTCTGCTCAAACACAGACAAGCACACACGCATTTAGAGGAGAAGTTCTCAGTAATGTGTTAACATAGTAGAAAAATATGGTTTAACCTGCACCTGTGGAACAGTTACAGGACCACATGCCCTTACTCCCACCCTCCCAGGTCTAGGCTGAAGCTGTTCTCCTGTATGCAGGCTTTCAGCCTGAGGAGCCACTTCATGGTTGGAACTCCGTGACAGAAAACTGGAATCTGTAATAGGAAGTATCAGATAAATCTAATAAGTGTTACCCATTTGGCATATAACACCCCTTTTAACAACAGCCTTGGAAAGCACATTTTGTTTCTAAAGGCTTCAAAAAACCAAAGACTATATTCACACAAACATAAAGGGTTTGATGTTGCAACAGTGGTTTTTAATTAAACTATCCACCTTTGTAATCTTTTCAAACAAAACTCCGGGTAGAGCACAGAAACTTTGGTTTGGAAAGACCACTATCCACAAGCAATAGGTGTTTGCTCAGAAACATGACTCCATCCTATTACAACATATACAGGGTTAGGACAAGATGGGGGTCTCTCTGCTGAGCCAAGAAGCTTAAAATAACATTCCCTTACAATTTACACAGGCTCCCAGCCTACAGATCTAGCAACTTCCTTGCCTGATTGACTACACATTCTTTTTCTCTAAAACAAAGCGTAGGCCCACACATAATCTGCCCTTACCGTATTAATGATTTAATTCAAACCACACTTACTAGCCAGAAATGGAGCCAAGATATACGTTGTTCTAGTTCAGATAACAGGTAAACAGTGCAGCACTGTGTGCTACAAAACGATGACTGTAACTCAGTCTACAGTACCAAAGTGCTGCACATACTAGATGTGCTGTTGACAATTTATTATTACGCCTTGTAATGATTGCCAGAGCTCAGAACAAGTACCCCCAAATGTTCTCATTAGAAACCCCTTTGAATGCTATGGATCCCTGCGGAGTGGGAAAAGGAAAAAATAAATATTCCCCTACAGACTGAAGGTCAGCAGAGTCACTCTGCAGAATGTTATTCGCTATAGAAGTTACTGCAGTTTCCAAACCCCATGCAACATGGTGTTCATCTTGCAATACCCAGACATCTCAAAGTCTGTAGATAACTTCTAAGCGATCCACAGTTGATGATAAGGTAAAGCAAACACGCCTTATTATAGAGAAATTCGTATTTATGACATTCCTGAAAAAGTCTGAACCACCACTAGAAAATATAAGAGAGGTGTATCAACAAAAACAAGATCAAAAAATCACTGTGGTAGAGCAGGGGAGCTGCACGATGAATCCTTCATCTCCACCTTTCCCCCTAAGTCCCTGCAACTCCTGAATCACCCTTGCTGAGCAGCACTGCTGCAAACTCTGCAAGCTGAGCAGCACTCTGTTGCAAACTGCAGCAAGCTCTGCAAGCCAAGGACTTCCCCAGTACAGGACAGCTGCACCAGCTCCACTGAGAGACTTCTGCAGTTACAAGACTTCATTTTTAATGTCTGAAACTGGATTGTGCAAATATATGTATGTTCTTAATGAAGTAAAATGTCTTCTCCAAAATCACTTCAAGAAGTAATCCTTCTCTATGATCAAATAAACTTAATATCAATGTTTTTTCTTACACAGTAAACCAATAATATCAAATGAGCGGGAGAAACACTCGCCATCCTGGATTTTGATTCTGCTTTTCAGTGGTGCTTTGTTTTATTTTAAAACCAGCTCGTTTTCTGGACTCAGCTCTCGAAGGAGCTGAAGGTGAACATAAATGCAACCTTAAACATTTTGTTTGCATTTCTTTCATCTTTTTTCACTCCAACTCCAGAAGTAACCTCACAAAAAAAAAAAAAATAACAGATCAATTCTCATCCTGCAATTAATCAGCAGAAGCATGGACATTTCCATAACGTGCTATTAGGCATCATCAGAAATTTAGTTTTAATAGTGAAATTATCACTATTTTGGAAAGAAAATAACCCCTTTTTTTTGTCTGGTAACAAGAACAGGCTTTCATGTGTAAAAAACCAAAAAGACAGTAATGTTTACATAAAGACTTCATGCTGTTATAGGGCCAACCAGGCTCCATCCAAGCTTCTTCCATGCCACTCTGGAATAACTACGCTTCTGAAACACAACTTACTCAGCTAATTTCATCTAGGCTTGTGACTCCTCACTGATTCTCTAATGCACCTCAGTCTTGATCTGTAACACCTAAATAACCTGAACGAGAATCCTCTCTGCACTGGGCTTTGTAACAATTTGCTAAGGTTCCACAATTAAATAAGAAATAGAGCAGATACAACCATAGGCCAGTGAAATATTACAATATATGTCACAGTATATTGCAGTATATTGTACCACCATGTGACATCTACCCCTTCCTCTGAGGTCAGTTTCAGAAAGGGCAGGAAACCTCAGGGTATGTGGGAAAATTTGAACCCTGAAACACTCTTTTTATATACTCAGGCAAGCCAAATGAACAACCTCCATATTTCATAACACTTTAGCACTGTTCTGCATGAAGAAATGCAGACAGAGAAACAGAGTTTGCCCACTTAAAAAGCACAATAGGTGCACAAGGTGAGTTTGTGCTCTTTTCTCCTGCTGTGTCCAGGTGTATCAAAAGCCTAATTCACATCAGTTTTCTCTTGGACAGAAACTACCTAGATGTGACTCATCACTCTGCAAAGCAACAAAAAAATAACCCTTCCAAGCATGGTGCCTCTAAAGGAGAAAATTTCCATCTCAGCCTCGTCAAGAAGCAAATTTTTCTTCTTAACATTTGAAGTGGGTTTCAACAGATCAGTGCTGCACTTGCAGAGCCTGAGTTTCAGAAGTGCTGAACACCTTCGTATCTCATTCCATGGATATCCCTGTTTCTTTGTGTGTGATCAGCACTTCCAGGATCAGGTTCCTGGTTTACCTGCTAGGTACTCTATGACGGCTGCCATGTAAACTGGTGCTCCAACACCTATCCGGTACTTGTATGTTCCCTTCTTTAAGTAGCGCATCATTCTCCCCACAGGGAAAATGACACCTGCCCTGCTTGAGCGTGAGAGTTTGGACATTTTCTTCTTCCCACTTCGGCCTGACATCTTGCAGCTTTGTGCTTTTCAGTTGCTGGTGATTCTTAACCCCTTGGTCCAATCCAAAAGCTGCAAGACAAAAGAAACAGGATGCGTGTTCAGCATGTGTGAAACAGCTTTATACATTATCTCATTCTTCCAGAAGAAAAAATCCAAACGCATTCTCAATACCTGTTCAAGCTGAGACATTATTCATTAAAAGCTGGATAACTTGAACATTTGCTACAACTTTTGATTACTGCTCTTTCAGTGTAACATTATCACAGAAAAGTGGCTTGGATTATATATATGTATAAAATAATAATAAATAATATGGACATTGAATGAATTTTATCAAGCAAAAAAACCAAACAAACAACAAAAAACCAAAACCAAAACCAACACACAAAACCCCACCAAAACAAAACCAAATCACACCAGGGCAGATTTCCATTCTGATTGTTAAGTTTAGCAGGTTTTTAACAGCTGAGAAGTACTGGCACAATGGACACCATTAAAAAAGCTGAAAAACAGACACTGGTGCCACCTCTAAGTAGAGAAAGTTGTACTGCTTGCACGAAAGATAAACCCTACCTACAAACACACTGCTTCTTCACAAGGCTTTTGTATGGGGAATTTCACACGCACGGCTGAAGCAGAGCAGCAGGCAAGCAGCTATGCTTCAAGCACCTCTCCTAGTGCTGCTCCGGCCTCAGGAACTGAGGGCCCCCTCACAGACTTCACCACTTTTGTAATTCTCCCCGGATCACCTTCACAGCAGCTCCCGGGAGCCCCAGAAACTTCCTCCACAGAGCGGAGGTCTTTAATCTCTCATCTTAAAAAGACTGACTAACAGGCTTTTCTGTCCATCAAGCTCCCCGAAGGTGTAGGGCTTTATTCCCTGCATTAAGAGCCAGTCTAGTCTACATGTAGGAGCAAAGAGAACAAATCTCTTCTCCTTTTTTTTTTTGGCAACTGTGAGATTGCTGGTAAACAGATGACAAACCCTGGTGTCAGCTACTCCAGTGTGCATGGGTTTTAGTCGCACCTCCAGCTCTCACCCACAGTCAAATAATGGTGAAGTTTTAACTCTGTTTACAAAAATTGTTTCTAACTCCATTTCAATAGCTGCCCTGGTGGCCTAATTATGACCCTGGTTACTCCTCTGAAGTAAACAAAAAGCATATCGGCCGCAGATGGCATTTCTGTTAATGAAGGCAGAGATACTTAATTGTATTCATTCACCTCAGTGAAACAGAAGAAGAATTGAAAAGCATTACGATAACTTTGGGGGATACTGTTCAATTTTATCATAATTTGCATTTTAAATAGCCTTAAAAAAAATAAAGAGAGGAAAAGAATAGAAGTTGTTTGACATCACTGCAAGCCCTTGGGAACAATCAACATTCAACCAAGAAGCACACAGAAACCTGTGTTTCATTCTTAACCTCCTTATTAAAATCAAGCTCATATACAAAGAGTGTCATTTGTCCTATACGAAGCCAGACATTCCCAGAAACCAGCTCATCCACAACACCAAAGTCAAGGGTTGGTTACTAAGACAACCTAACTTGAACACTGGTTTCACTTACGATATCAAGGAAATAAAATCATCACAGAGCCTCAGGGATCTATAAAACCCTGGTGTGTCCTTGGTCCATCAGCCAGATAATGTTTTCTTTCTGTGTACAATGTATCATCTGGGCATGATAACAAAAGTTGGGAAAGATTATACCAGTAAACCTATCAGACATGGACACCTCGAAATTGATGTTGCTCATCATCCCATTCCTGAGAACAGCCAGACTGGAATCATGAGCAGTGGTAAAAGAGCTCATAAACTGCCACTTGCAAGTGCTGATTAAAGGCAATGGCCACTTCAAACAGACACAAGGGGAAAAAAATCCCAAGCAATCCATTAATTGCATTGATGCAGAAGAAACCAGTTCTGTAGGACAGAGAGCGATTACAAGGAAGCAGCTCCACTGACTAGGACCAGCAGGTTATGGGGGGGGAGGCGGCAGAGAGGGGAAGGTGGAAAGAGCTGTTGTGAAAAGGCAAACCTTGCATCAAGGCGTACAAGCAAGAGGACAGCCAGCACTAAACTGAGGACCTGTGTCCAACCACAGGTATCACACTTCAGGCATGCACAGCAATGAGAATCCAAAGGAGGACAGTAAGAACAATCAGAAGGTGAAAAGAAGCAGAGAGACACAATAATAGTCTTTAGAGATGGTGCTTTGAAAGTGGAGGGAGTAAATGCACCCTATAAAAGTGACAGGAGAAGAGCAGGACTCTGCAAAAAGCTGCGCAGCAGGGAGGAAAGCACAGCACTGGGCTTGGTCAGACTGGGGGTGACAGTATCCTCCCACCAATACAACTTTAAAACAGTCACAGAATGTATGTCAGAAATGGCACAGGCAGGACTGGATCTGCCTGAGGATGGAGGCTGAACAAGGGGGTCTCTTGAGGTTCCTTCCTCCCAGCCCTCTTGCTAAATTAAATTTGCTATTTGTGATAAAGCCTTTATAAATTTTCAATTTCATATTAAGCTACCAATTAACATTTATAAAGTGTCCTTTTCAGTTTGTGATAACTGACATTCAAATTAATGACTAAACGCAGACTGGGAATTAGGTTTCTAGCCATCAGCGGAGCAAACTTCTGGAATAGCCTTCTCTCAGGAGTAATACGTGCAACATTAACTCATTTTTAGGTGGAACTTAACAAATGCATGCACTAGGTTGTGATCAGATTCCTGCAATTCCAGTTGGAGAGTTTCATCACCCCAGAGTGCTGAGATCCCTACAGGGAGTAGGGATACTACAATGAACAATATATCAAAATAAAATTAAGCTGACCTCTGATATATTTGCTCCTGTAGTACCAAATCTTAATTGCCTGTAAATCAATTGGAAAAAAAAACCAAACACAAAACCCAGAGCAAACATCATGAGATTAGATTACATCCACAGAAAATACTGTAGTTGCACTTGATCGCTGTGATAGAGAATCAAAACATATTTGTATAACTAAGCACACAACTCTGGGCATGCTATTGCATTATGTAACTTTTTGTTTAATTAATCACTTCTGTTGTCTCACTGAACTTTCTACCCCTGTCTACCCCTTTATTTTTCCCTTCTCTCTCACAGCAAGTCTCAGCTTTTTGTCCCCCGACTGCCAAGGCAACCTTTGGAATCCCAGACAAACACACTGAAGGCAACAGATCAGGGATGTTTGCAGAATCAAGTGAGAACCTAATTACAAAAGAAGTTTCAAAACTCTGCTAACACTTTCTCTTCTTTGCAAGTCACATGGACCAGAGTGTACTTGAGAGTCATAGACACAACAGCGTGTTCGTGCCTCATCTTGAACACTACGTGAGGCAATTCTTGGTAGAAAGCCAAACTATGGCACAGTCACACCTATTAATATACAGCTCCTGTGGACCTGGCCAAAGAAATGTGGTACACTGGGGTTGCCAGCTGTCTACACTAGCCACCTTGAAGGGTGGACACTAAGCTCAGGTGACTGTCAGTCTTTGGTATCTCCAAGTTCTCTTGCACAGAAGAGCCATACCTGGTCTGCAGCAAGGCCCACAGGTTCGTATCTTGCTAAATCATTCCTCCCACAGGCACGGATTTGGTTTACTTTGGAGGAGGGACATCAGCTCAGCCCTGACACAGTTACATGATTCACTCACCTGAACTGCTCCGAAGCTGCCTACAGCTGAAGAGCTACAAGCTGAGCACTGCTGTCGTAATGGCTCTCTTTGGGTGACACAGCTAAGCTCCAAAGGCTTAACAGCTGAAAAGCACTTGAGCTTTAGTTCCCTCACTGCTAGCTGATTCATCATCTCCAAGTTTGCCTTTACAAACTACAGCCTCCATTAAAAAATTGAGCCATGCCATTTATGAGAAGTCCATTCTTGCTGTCTTGTAAGAACTGCATCTATATCTGGCTATCATGACATCATGAGGCTTGGGCAATTTAAAGCAATTAACTTTTCCAACCTCTTAATTGGTCACAGTACACTCCTACTCTGCCATGACTCCAACATCCCTGTGTTGCTACGAGGGATTTAGCAGCTATCAGATCTCACAGAGCTCTCCACACGGGCATGAAAATAGGGTAGACTTTTGCAAGCTGGGCTTTCCTCTGTTAAGCTGTATCTTCTTCAGATCCCCAAGAACCCAGAAGCATTTTCTTTCTGCCTGCTGGAAAAGAGCTTTACCTCCTTGCCTCTCTCAGGCAGTCAGCTTTGGCTACTTGGAGGGTCTCTTCATCACAGACACTACCACTCCATTTCCTTCCACCACCACCATCAGCAGAGGGCAATAACTGCTCCACTTGGACACTGAAACAACAGACTGCCCTGGGATATTCTTTTCACCATTGTGCAATTTGCATCTCACACCACATCCAAACAGATCAAGCTTTACCAAAGCAACCTTAAGACCCCTTTCCAGTCCTTCCTACATGGATGCACAGAAGAACAAAATCTCAGAATCATGTTTAAACGGTAAAGACACATAATTTTCAGAGAACTAAGAGCAACTTGCAGACAGAAACAGATTGCAACCTCCAAGTGAGAATGAACTTGAAAAGCTGGCCAGAAAACAATTCCAGACATTAATATGTTAAAGTCTAGCAAGAAAGCATGAATGCGTATCAGAAAGTTCAGCACAGTACAAAATGCCTAAGATAAATCAAATCTAAATTTTTCTCAAAATAAAATCACAGAAAATGGTCAAAGAACCAAAACTGTTGCAACACTGGAGGAGAAAAGTAAATTCAGGCTGTTCCTCTTCCCATCCCAGAACATAGACACCACAGAGGCAAGCTAAGGTAACAGCTACAACTGCCAAACACACACTAGCAACCAGTTAACACTATTTGAGCTACGGTTGGGTAAACGCCCAGTCAAATTAAATCAGCTGGCACTGCAGCTTAACCTGCTGGACCTTACAGGTAGCTACCATGTCATTTGGCAGAGGGAATTTTGTGCAGTGTGTCAAGCGCCCTCCCTCTGACAACTATAGGTTCAGAGGTGGACACTGCACTGGGAGCTACACCAGAAGCTCAGAGAGGCTGAAATGCTTGGCTATAACTGGATGCCAGCCTTGGTGGGCTGGCCCACAGAACCAACACCCCTCGTCTTTCCAAAGCTTTGTACTAGAACCATTTCTACCAAATTTATTTACCAGTGATGCCTGGGGCGTCATTTCCAGATGATCCACATGCGCTTGGCATCTAGAAATGTGAACTCCCAAATACTGCTTAGACTTGAACTCAGCAGGCAAAGACTGAAGTCAAGGACAACGCAGGACTATCAGCATGCCTGATGATCCTCATCTCCATCTGAAGATCTATATGAACAGCTAGGACTTGACAAGTAACCCAAAGACATCGCATCTAGGTGCCAACTTTGACTGCGCATTCCTATTCAAAAGCCACGCTGTGAAAATAACTCAGAAGAGCTAGAGCAAAGCCTGTTACCCGAATAAACGGGTAAGGCACAACCAACGTGCACACACAGCACAAGTGGACAAGCAGTATGCCTCCCGGACTCAACCTACTCCAAACCGACAGACACAGAGCGCGTCCCCGCTGCAAGAAGCTTCACGGGCACCCTGACACCCGAAAAACCCGTGTGTCCTCGCGCAGGTATCTTCCCCTCACGCGCCGCGGGGCCGCCTCCCCCGGGGCACAGCACGGCGCACACACCGACTCTTCTTTTGACCTTCCTGAGAGCTGCCGCGCCCGCGGGGCCGCCCCGGTCCCCACCGGGCTCCGCACGGAGCCGCTCCAAGCCCGCGCGCCCCCGCCGTTG
>JAOEHY010010969.1:0-36069 GCA_025447955.1 Psilopsiagon aurifrons | reverse complement strand
AGTGTGAGGTGTCCCTGCCCATGGCAGGGGGGTTGGAACTGGATGATCTTAAGGTCCTTTCCAACCCGAACTATTCTGTGATTCTAAAATCAAGGGTGTAATAGTACAGTCACCTTGCAGCTGAATGGAACTACTGACAGACTGATGGTCAGGTTCCAAGAAATGCATATGCACAGAATCACAAAATTACAGAATGGTTTGGGTTGGAAGGGACCTTAAGCTCATTCAGCTGTAATCCCCTGCCATGGGCAGGGATGCCTCACACTAGATCATGTCTATACACTGAATTTAGTTCTTTTTGTCAGTTCTTTAACAGCGCTTGTTTCCTCAGTTGACCTCTCAAAATCTGTTGGAAATCTCAGACTTTTATCCTCCAGTGCTAATAAAGCTGAACTCAGGGAGCAGTCTGAACTAAACAATAAGTTTATAAACAGCTACAGAAGAGATGGGAAATAGAGAGCAGCAGTGATTACCTGGGAACTGTATGTGTGCAGAGGGAAGAAGTTACAGGAAGGAGAGAGGACAAATGGGAAAGAAATAAGGAAGAATGGATGAAGAGAAAATGGGATGTATGGTGAGGAGTAGAGGGGGTGAAATGCCTAAACAACAAAGAAAAAGGAAGTGGGGATGACTGTATAAGGCAGATGGGACTGAGGATCAACTGGGAAGACTGGTACTGGCAGAAGATGGAGGCTAAGCCTGGCTAAATGTTTTGAGGAATGGAGAATCATAAAGGAATATGATGCTAGGATAAGAAACTTTTCTGGGATAAAGGTAGATAAGAGGCCTCTTAAGAGCCTGAGATGGCAGCTAAGAGAAAAGCCACGGAAGTATTTAGTCTGTATTTGGGGACTCTCTTAAGCCTATTGTCATTTTTCCCTGGGTGCTGGACCAAGCAAGAGCTGGAACCCCAGCATGGCTCTTCGCTCAGCCCTGGTCTGCACAAGGGCTGTAAAAGGGAGACCAGGACCATGGATACCTGCATGAGCCTCAACATTATGGGAAAATACAAGAATTTGTTTTGTCTTTGTGAGCCTCATTTTCATTCAGACTTCTTTTTTTCAGCCAGTTGATGATGGCTTTGAGTATCACTGACACCAACTGAATATGCCAGTCATGAAGTGGAGTGTGTGCTAGCCGAGTAAGTGTTTTGACAGACCACAAGATGCGCAAAGGAGGTGTTCCTCCATTTTCTCCTTCCTCTTGGTCAGGGTTAAACACTTGTGTGAAGGAGAAATTCCTCTGTGTAGGAATTTGGGAGCTGCTGCTGCACTTGTTTGGTAGGGGTAACTGGAGCCTGGAATGGGCTTTTTTCCCCAGGAGATGATGCTGGTTGATAGCAGTTGGTAGTCTGTGTTGTCTTTTGGGATGTGGATGAGGAAGACCTCACCGACTTCTTACAGTTGTGAAGATCAGAGTCTGGTCCCTGCACCTAATTAAAAAACAGAGATGAGTGATGCAGTAAGTTTTAAAAAGCTAAGTAGAAATTAAGTTATAAGTCAGGGAATAGGGTAACAAACAGGGGAGTTTACATGGTATTTGCAAAGGAACTGGTAAGGTTTGTTCTTTGTTATCCATTTCCCTTAGAAGGAAAACATGAAAAGTAATGCAGGAAGTGCCAAAATATGCAAGCAATAGAAAAACAGTGCAAGCTGGGGAGTGTTCGTCATTCTTGAGTCATTTCCAGTGCAAGTTATTTGCATGTGATGTGTAACATAGCAATTGAATGAGAAGATCCATGGACCAGAGTGTAACTGAAGATAATGGTTGTACTGGGTTTAGAATCATGGAATGGTTTGGGTTGGAAGGGACCTTAAAGCTCACCCAGTTCCAACCCCCTGCCACAGGCAGGGACATCTTACACTTAGAGCAGGTTGCTCCAAGCCCTGTCCAACCTGGCCTTAAACTCTGCCAGGGATGGGGCATTTACCACTTCTTTGGGCACCCTGTGCCAGTGCCTCAGCACCCTCACAGTAAAGAACTTCTTCCTCATATCCAATCTAAACTTCCCCTGTTTCAGTTTGAACCCGTTACCCCTTGTCCTATCACTACAGTCCCTAATGAAGAGTCCCTCCCCAGCATCCCTATAGGCCCCTTTCAGGTACTGGAAGGCTGCTCTGAGGTCTCCACGCAGCCTTCTCTTCTCCAGGCCGAACAGCCCCAACTTTCTCAACCTATCTTCATACGGGAGGTGCTCCAGTCCCTGATCGTCCTCGTGGCCCTGCTCTGGCATCGCTTGTTCATGGTTCTCTCACTTCATTTCCTCACTCCTCACACATTTTGCCCTTTCTTAAACACATTTCACGGCGGCTCCCTGGGGTGGGCGCGTTTGGAACCGGCTGGAATCAGCTGTGTCCCGGCAACGACCGCCTCCCGCAGAGCCCCTGCTGCCACCTGGCCAGAGCCCACAGCTGAAGGTAAAATCTCCTTAATAGAGAGGGAAATTATCCCCAAGTGTGACTGCAGTTTAAATTAGGCAGACTTTTCCTCAAAAAAAGAGCAGAAATGGGGTGGTATTGATTGTTGGAGTGATTTATACTGCTCCCATGAAGTGCGAAAGAACTGAGGTAAGATGGTGCCGATGTGACTGTTACTGACCTGTGCGCATGTCAGAAAGTATATAGATGTCAAATAAATGTGGAGTTCTGTAAGATGAAGGAGGAAATAAAACCCCACGGGAAACGGGTGGTTGTAGGAGCCTTCTGAAACCCAAAACTTAGGAATTTGTGTGCTGAGGGGACTGGTCCAAGCTGAGTGAGCTCATGAGCTGCACCAGGTCACATCAGATTGCAAAGCAGATATAAGCAGGCTTTCAAAACAAAAACCCAGAGAATTCTAATGTGGTTAAAAAGTGGTGTTTTAGGAAGACAAGCTTTGAAAACTTAAGAAAATTGAACAGTGCAGTTAAGTGGTCTGGAGAGCTTTGAACACAGGGGAGATGGGCTTGTGTCAAAAGCTTGCATGAAAGACTGCTGCTTTAAAGCTCTTTCAGGAGGATACAAGAGGGAGCAGAGAATCTGCAAAGATTTGAAAGAGGGTTGGAAAGTAAGGGAAAAGAATGCAAAACGGTCAGAAACCCCTATGGTTTGCATTCGGCAAGGCATATTTAAGCCAATAACAAAAATCGTTCATTCCCATTGATATTTGGGACACGTACAGCATGTTCACACCTCTCTCATAACATAGCATTACCTCTTCTTCAGGTGTGGAAACAAAAAAGAGTGCTTTGGTTCAGCTTTAAGTAAAGTTCATGTTGTGCATGTGGCTGATGAGGTACCTACTGAAAAGGAGCCTGACAAGCAACTGCAGAGCTGGTAAACAGTGTTTATGTTGCTTGGGTTTCTTGGGAGTCCAAGTGGACTCCAGCATAAAACATGAATAGTGAACATAACAAACTGTATTCATGTGTATTTAAAGAACGTGAGGCACCTGTGTGCCAGCAGATTGTCAGGTCTGTACGAAGGTTTAAACCAGAGTTTTAAGAATAGCTAAGTAACTGAAAATAAATGGGAAGTAAATAGGATGTGGTATAAATGACTGTGTTTTTTGCAAGTTAGTTTGTAAAGACTAATAAGAGAGATTAACTGGTTTCTTAAACTAGGTTAATGCAGGGGAGTCAATCTGTATGGATTCAAACAAAACACTACTTTGGTATTCCATAGGAAATTATTAGTGAAGGTGAAAAAAGGTGGCTAGGAAGATGGTTAAGGGGCCTACTACAAGAAGTTGTGAACAAAATGCAGTTTTCAGGATGGATAAACATTATTGATGATTTTGTACCATGATTAGAAGATGCTCTTAGATGTTTGCTCATGTGACTAATGTGGAACTGAGGGGGCTTGCCGACAGAGGAAAATTCATCATGGAGGGAACTGGCTAATAAGTTGTCGACTGAATCAGTGGGTTGTAGAAAAGTGATAGGGCAGTGATCAAAGTAGTGATAAGAACTGTAAAGTGGGGCAATGAGGAGGCATTAGAGCCAGAGGTATTGGTCTGTGAAGGATGACTGCAGCTGCAGAAATTCTGTGGCATGACAAGGGAAATGCAGTTCTGTACAGCACTGTGTGAGAGATGTTCAGGCAAAACTGGGAAGCAGCAATTTCATATAATTAACAGCTGAGCATCTGCCCTACCTGATGCCCTCTTTTTCTTAGTCTGAATTCTGTGAAAGTTTTCTTGGTGTGTGCTATGAAAGAAATTATTTTGGGGTTTTTTTTCTGTAACATCAATTTTCACTTTCAGCTAATACCACAAGTATTAATACTTTCACACTAATACCACAAGTTCTCAGAGCACTGCTGCACTCTCAAAAGAGCTTTTAGGTCCATTCTGGTGACAGCAGGGGCCTCCACATAGTCTAGAACTCAGTAGCAGACGTATTTCACTTTTGTCATCATCTGTTTATCTGCAGTAAATGTGGGAACTTTTGTGTATGTTTTCATTTAGGAGGAAGTTCAGGTGTCCTGTAATGTTAAAATGTAAACGAAATCACCTGTGCAGTAAAGCAGAAGCCTCTTGCTGTCAGGACTGAATGTCTGCTGTTCCCATAGGTGAAATTTTCTCTGGTATTAGACTTCCCATTTACCTTCTCCTGCCAGGATCGTTTGGGAATTTCAGTAAGTTCAAACTCTGAGTAAGAGTGGTCTAGTAGGATGCTTTGCTTTTTTGCTACTCAGCCTCTTTATAATTTCCATTGTGGAAGTGTGGGCCATTACACTTTCTTTCAAGGCACTCAAAGGCATGACTCATTCCTTCTCCTTTGTTTCCTAAGCAGGTTCTACTTCATGGCATTACCTACTGCTTTAGTAGTCTTTTGCACAGAGCTTGTCAAAAGGGCTTTGGAAATCTGAGTAAACTGCCAGGGAATTTCAGCTCTCTGCATTTCATTCTCATCGCATGCTCCAGAATTAGAGTAGACACATGGCAGGGTTTTTCTTTGCCGCTTTCTTTCCCAGTATGTGGTAACCTATAAACGCTTTATAGGTTTAACATTCATTATTTTAACCAGTTTTCCTGTCACAGGTGAACTGAAGTGGACTGTGTGTTCAGGGTTGCCACAGATAGGTTCAGAAACAACATTGGCTTTCTCCTTCTGGAGTAGTACTAGATTTCAGTAAGTGCATATCTTTATTAGTCATTCTTGCACATCTCAAGAGATATGTAAATACTATCACGGTGCAGTTAACTTGTTGCTCTCCTAGCTCGAAATGTTCTACACTGTATATACTATAACTGAGGAAATACAGTCATAGAAATCTGTTCCTTGACTTTGAGACAACTTTTGATACTCATCTTCGCATCTTGACAGAAAACAAACAAAAATCTGGTTTTAGATTTAGCTGGTTTAGGGTTTTTTGTAAGCAAAAAATAAACACCATTATGTGAGCATGAGACATAGGAACACATTAATTTGATTCCATCTGCTAAATATTTTTTGTGAATTTAATTCCCTGGTTCTTCTAAACACATTAAGGCATATGTTCATAAACTAATTGAATATAGCTTCTAGTCTTGGCACTGGCCCAATACCCTGTTAAATCAACAACAGCGTCTTAAGAATTATTTCAGTTGTAGTATGTTAAGTGTTCTCTTCACCATTTCCAATTCTGAAAGTCCTGTGACAAATTGAAACACAGGCTTATAAAAAGCAAGCTAAATATCCCAAATTAAATACTAGTTCCCAGGAAGCTTTGTGATTTCAGTGTTACTGTTTTGCCATTTGTGTGTTTTGGCTGTAAGTTTCATATCGTAGCTCCTTTCAGATGGTTTTGTTGGGTTGCTCTATGTGGCTGCTGTATCCTCAAAGAAATTCTTCCTTGAGTTTCTCATTTGCAAATATTTAAATGTCATTTCTCATTGGTGAGAATAGAGCTTTTTATCAAGACACATTGAAATCTGCTTCTAAACCCAGATCTTGTTGTTGTTACTCATGTTGATAGAGTCATAGAATCATAGAATGGATAGATTTTAGCAGATCAGTGAATCAGGACATCTCTAGAGAGAAGACTTTACTTCGGGGGTTTTTTTGTAACAGTGCAGATCCTTACTACTGCAAGTGCTGAATTTTCTGGCAGTTGACTCTTGTAGGACCTGTGCAGTCTGTTAAGATTGGCAGCAGGTTGGATTGCCTGTAGGAAAACAGAAAAATTGCATATATTTGCATGTAGAGTGGGAATAATAAAGATTTCCCAGCAGGTTAATTACAGAACCTTTTCTTCCTCTCTAATTATAACCATGTAGAATCAGGAGGAGACACTGAGCCCAAACTAGCCTGCTATGCTTCCTGTGTCAAAAAGTTTAAATTATCTATCATATAACTGTATTATGCAGATGCGAGTGTATTATTGAGAGAGAAGAAATAGAAGTAATTGCTTCCTGGTTTGGAGAGGGGATGCACATTTGAATGTCAAGGCACGTGTTCTGCCTCATGCGGGGAAGTTGCAGTAACCTTTCTACAGTGGATGTCATTGCCTTCTCTAAGTTGTAAGTTGTAGAAGTGCTAGTGGGTACTTGACACAGCGTGAAATGAATTTTTTACTGTGTACTGAGTAGGTTTCAACTCACTTTTAACTTAGCTTGAATAAACACATAAACAAGTGGCATTAAGTGTTGTTGGAGTTGCTCATGGTGCTTGGTCACTCAAAAATGTCTTATCTGCCTAAATACTTACAGGTAGGGTTATTTTCAGAACAGTTTTAAATCTTTCATCAAGTATATCTTTTGACCAAAATATTGCTTATGAATTACAGTTTTAGTTAATAATCAGTTCTTGCACAGATTCACAATTCATGTTAAGAAATTTCCTTCTGGACGCAGGAAAAATGCTTTAAGGGGTGCAGTCCTCCTGATAGGGCATACTGTAGCTCTCTCTCTTTCTCGTAGTTAATAGATACAAAATTAAACCTACTTCTGCTACTAACTGATTTAATCGCCTCAGTGGAAGAGTAGAGCAAATATTACTAATTCCATGATAACAGTTTCTAGCCCAAAAAGTAAGAAAGAATTACAGAATAATTTCAAACCTTTTTGTGTGGGTGTGTATGTCAAGGAAGTACCCAGTTGTACTGTCTTGCCCCAAGGAGGGAGGTAACTATACCTAATGATATATGAAACACTAGGCATGAAATTGAACTGAAAGCCTTGAAGAAGGATTTGAAGACCAGGCTCCCGAAGTATGACGATATGTTAACATACTAGAAATAATATAGCAGAACTTCAAAGTAGCATTTCTGAGGGAAGAGGGAGAATGGAAGAGTAATGTACTAGTAATTCTCCTTATTTGAAAGTTGAAAGGATGCTAAAACAGCAGTTGCTTTGTTCATTGCATGCTGTTAAATGACAAACAATCTCTTCCACATCCCATTTTTTCCTTAATAACTAACCTTTCCTTTCTGTTCCTATTAGAAGTGTGTACCTAATTCATGTATTGTGGAAGTAGAAGCAAAAGTATATGCTGTTTGCTACAGGTAAAATACTTAATCCAGAGCCCCCTTTATAACATAGTTTCAGGTTTATGGAAGTTTGCACTGATTTTTATTTTTCCTAACATCTGAGCAAGACGAAGATGCAGAAGGAAGAAATGGAAGCACACTGTTCTCCTCAGCACTTTAGAATATGCCTTACAGGCATCCCTTTTTACATTATTGTGCCTCTGTTATACAGTGGCAAAGCCACCGTCAGCTGACATTATCAGACTGGACTGCAGCAAGGGACTGCTAACAGAGTGTTTGTATGTAGTCATCAAATCTTGTTAAAAATAAGAAGACTTCAAGGTGTGTAACTGCCATAGTAGCTGCTGTGGTAAGGTTGCAGAGGGAAGGCTGACAGTGCAGCCTCTCATTTGTTGTTGCTATGGGTTTAATCCTCGCAATTGAAGGAAAACTTACTGCTGCAGGGTTTTGATACCCTGCCTCAAAACAGATAGTTTTTAAACCAAATCATTTCAGGAATGCCTTTTTAAAGATCCCTGTTGCAGACAGTTGTATCCACAGCCCAGCCAGGCGGTTGTGTTAACAGGATGCAGTTAACATGGCTATTGCCTGTATGCAGATACAGTTCCTGAGTGCTTTGGGCCAAGATCATTTCCAAATTAGAAGAAAATTTTGGATTTTTACCTAAAACACACCTGTGTGCTGTTTCTTCAGTCAGCAGCAGCTGCAGTCTTTTTGTGCTGTGTTGCACTGCATCTGTCCTGTCCTAGGACTGCTTTACATGTGGATTCATTTACTCACTTGTAATAACAAAATGGCAGTGTTCATTTGGAGAGAGATGTGTATTCTTCATTCCTATCTGAAGAAATGTGACCTTTCTCTACCACACTGACACCACTCATTTCTCATGTCACATTCTATGGTAACTCCCTACTGTTTTGATTTAGAAATGCTTTAAACTCATTTTTCAGAGGTTGAAAACCCGTTGAAGTTGTGTAACAGGAGTGTTAACAGGTTGTATGTATTTTTATCAAATGTGCATAAAACATACCCAGCTCCAAAAGGCAGATGATAGTGAGCTTGTAGAGCTCAGTAATAATTTTATCTATTTAATACTTCACCATGTTTTTCAATGGGGTCTAATTATTCTGAACAGAAGAAGGTTGGGAATACAACAGCTCTCCTTTGCAAGTCACTATCCTGACAGGCTAGAATGGAAGTTCCAGGCTCAGATTCTACGCAACTGCTTTCAAAGCAGTATCTGTTACCTGGTAATCCATAGGGTGAAGTTTGCTGGCAATGTTTATTTTGACTTATTTAGTGCCTCAGGCTTGTTGATTTTACATTGTGGTACTGTTAATAGATTTGTAGATTAATTTTGTATCTTTAATACACAAAAGAAACAGTCATGATTTTTTTCTTAGGTTGACTAGATACATGAGAACTAGATAAAGGGGCCATTATTACTACACCATGGCCACTGCACTTCATACAACCTATTTACTTTTGCTTTGCATTTAAAGAAAAGTAGTATTTAAAATCTTGTTCAGATGTAGAATGTTTATTAAGCATCTAAAGATTTCTACATTGGATATGCATTAATAAGTCATAAGAATTAATAATTTACAATGGAGTATAGATAAAACATGGTTTGGCTTCTACTCTGCTGCATATTTCAGCACTTCTGTGTTGTATAACGTCCATTTTTGCACAGAAAATCCAAGTTAATTCATCAGCACAGGCAAAATAGAAATGAAAGAAGCTGCAAGTCAAGCCTAAGAACTACACACAGATTGGCTTCATCGATCTTGGCTCTTTACACCTTGTGAGTCCTAATAAATAGCAAAGGCTTATATGGGAAAGGCCACGAGGAAAAGATATGAAACTTGCTTGATTTTGGGGAAAAAAGGAGATGACTTTTCTAGAAAACACTTTTTAGTAAGTAATGCTGTACTTACAAGTGTACAGGGTCCTGGGTAGATTTTCTGTGCCAGGAAGTTTATGGAATTAAATACATAACTAGATTTTGCAGTGAACTAGATTTAGTTTATGACCATTAATGTTAGAAAATTTAACTGTGCTAAAACAGTAACCTGAAAATCTAAACCTTTGAAGATAAATTCAATTTAGACAAACAGCTAATGGAAGGTCTATATAGATAGGGCCAAGTGTTTAATACCATCTACAGATGTGCTATTTTTGGCCACTATGCTGTCAGTACCTTTCCAACTTCTGGCCCCAAAACATTTTCCTTGGTAAGAATCGACCATCTTAGGATTTTCCTCATCAGCCATGGGTAATCAGGAAGTTTCATAATACATGTTTTGCTTTACACTCACTGAGTCAAGTTTCCATCTGTAGGAATTATAGCCTGAAGTCTTCAGAGGGCCAGAAGCACTGTCTTTCCCTTACTTGCAGGTATTTTCCATTCGCTGACATGGATGCTCTCAGTTAAGGGCACTCTTCACATGCAGATGTAGCTGGTGAAAATAGTACGTGACTTGCAGATAGTTGTGCTGAGCCCTGTAGGCGAGGGGCTCCTTCAGGCCCTTGGGGCTCTGGAGGTCACTGCATCTTCCTCCCGCTGCACAGTCTCACCCTGGGACTTCCGTCTAAGCACTGCCAGAGGCTCTCCGAGTCTGCAGTTGGGGAAGGGTTGTGTGCTCCTGGAAGTGGATTAGGTGTTCAGCTGTATGTGAGTGAAGCCCCTTCTGCAAACTCACTGCCTGGGTGTGACTTGATTTCCTCAGTTATTTGTGGCTAAGACCCTCCGTACTTTGTGTTTTATAGTTGCACGTCCACATTTAACTACACATCCAACCATGTGATAGAACAGCAACTGAAGTCTCCCTCACAGGATCTCATGTCTTCTTCCCACCTAAAATTACTCCAGGCCTTGATTTTATGGTACAGTTTTGATGAGCATATCTAGTATTCTTGTTGAGAAAGTTAACATCAGTTAGTTATTCACAGTGCAACAGACCATGGTCTGTGTAAGTCTGAACAGGAAAATTCAGTAGCAATTCACCCTTCCTTCCTTCCTTCACCCATGGAGATTTTATGGCCAGGTTTTGGGAAGACATTTGTTTAATTCAGTGACTCCCCTTTGAAATTGTGGCTCAAGTAGCTGACAAAGCTTTCTCTGGTGTTTAGCATTCCCAGCTCAGAAATGTTGGTTTTTTGAGATGGAAAGGGTGGGGTTTAAAAGTAATAATAATAAAAAAGTAATAAACATTTCAGCTGTGTAATCCAAAAACCAATTTTCAGACTGATTTTGGATATGTACCGATAGGGCCCCATTGTTTGTTTTACCAGTCACATCACATCTTAGCCTATGGGAGAGATTCAGATATGAAGCTGTGTTTCTGGGTGATGGCAAAATCTGGCGGATGACAGAATATTGTGTATTTATACGTGGCATTTTGTTAAAAAATTCCATTTACACAAATTGTGTCTCAAAGGTTCAGAAAAGTCCAACCAAATCTTCATCTAGTTACTACTTCCTGCAAGGAGCACTTTTACTGCTGTGTCTCCTATGGGGGACATGCTCATTAAAACTCCATTTAATTTGGTACTAACGATGTCATTAGCTCCTCCACATGTTTCATGTGAGTCCTCCCCCACATCTGCATTCTTTTTCCCAGTTTTCCTCCATTCACTTGCTTCCCCAGTTTGTCTGTCCCTGAAGTCTCTCCTGGTGTGTTAATAAATGCCAGGCGAGACTGCAGAGCATATTCTGCAGGTTCAGAAGAAGCTGGAAAATGTGTGCACTGAAAAGCAGTTTCTTTGTGAGTGTTCTGTTGTACTTGTCACCTGTCTGTCTTCAGGAGTCGAGAAGAACCTCCTTACCTTGCAGGAGAGTATTTGGATAACGAAGCAGCTATCAGCTGGGACAAACTGAGTTGGGCCCCTCGGTACAAGAGAGACATTGCTGTGCTGGAGCGGGGCCAGAGAAGGGCAGTGGAGCTGTGCAGGGCCTGGAGCAGTATGATGGGGAAGGGCTGAGGGACCTGGGGGGTTCAGATGGAGAAGAGAAGGCTCAGAAGGGACCTGATCGCTGCCTACAACTGCCTGAGAGGAGGATGGAACCAGGAGGGGCTGGGCTCTGCTCCAAGGAACAAGGGATGGGACAAGAGGAAACGGCCTCAAGCTGACCGGGGGAGGTTTAGATGGAGATGAGGAGCAATTCCTGCCCCAAAGGCTGCTCAAGCATTGGAACAGGCTGCCCAGGGCAGTGCTGGAGTCACTGCCCCTGGGAGCATTCACCGTGTAGAGGAGGCCCTCAGTGCCATGGGTTAGTGGTTGCCTTGGCAGTCCTTGGGTAAAGGTTGGACTTGATGACCTTAGAAGTCTTTTCCAACCTAGCTGATTCTGTGATTCCGACTTTCAGGTCTCTTTGCAGAAGGTGTCTTGCTGTGCCTCCAATCTACATTTAGGCTGGTTTCTAACACCTTAGATTCTTCATGCAAAAAGAGAAACCGCTTTTTATTGTGTCTAACTAAAGTTGGCTAACGAGTGTTGGTTTAGTCGCTATGCTTTTGCTACTGTTTTGCTTTCATTTAAGCATCTAGGTTGAGATTGACTTAGTTTAGATCAAATTTTAGATGAATTTCATACTGTAGAGACTCAGAGAAACTGAATAAATAAAATGCAGTATGAGGGCTAAAATATGTCATTATTCTACGTATACTTGTTTGAGAAAATGTATAGCCAGAGTTTGCCAGTAAGTGGAAAATACTTTATCATAATCTTACCTTGATGTTGATGTTCTGTTTTTTTTCTGTGCTCACATAAATCTAAAAGCACAGCAAATCTGTTTTAGCTGTTCGTAAACACTGCAGTGACACTGGCTAACTGCATTGCATGTTTTTGTGTCAATGGAGAGGGCATATTGACAGGTTTTTTTAATAACCACTTTACTTGCTATAGAAGATGATGTTTTCCGCACCTGGTGCTGCAGTACAATAGCTGCTGTTACTAGGAAGAGTTTTAGAGCAGGGTGGATGCTGCCTTTCTGTAGCAGCCCTGTGCTGGGGTGCCCAGGCCTGATTTGCTTTGATGGCTACTAATTGCGGAGGCTTTGGCAGCCCATGTGAGGAAGCTGGATGTGTTAGTCCTGCACCAGCCTCAGACCTTACAGAGTCTTTTCTTCCTTACGAGCCCTGTGCGCTGTGTCACAAATGCATTTTTCCACTGAAGATCCCCTCTCCTTCCAACCACAGACAACCTTCACCTGCCTTCCAAAGTACAATTTAACTGTAACATTTTGTTCAACAAAATTAAATCTTCTATTTCCGTCTGCATCCTGCTTCACTGGGGAAAAGATTCAAAATACACCGTGTAATACGCTCCCTACAGCAAGGAAGGGTGAAAGATTCATGAATGCCAGGTTGCCTTAACTCCTGCTGTTACAAAACTGCTTTAAATTGAACCTTGTTTGCAGCACAAAGTTGATTCCTCTTCTGGAGACAAATGGATGTCAGAGAAATTTAAAATGAATTGATTGTTCACTTAGGTTTTTTTACTCTTATTATTAGTTTTAGACTGGCTTCCTAAGGGACAGATTTTGCAGTCTCCATGTCTGCCTGTTCGGCCATTTATCACTACCCAACTTCCTTCCCATTTTTCAACACGTTAGTTCATTTCATGCAAATCTGACAGAGCCAAAAGTCATTAGATCTAATCATTAGTCATAAGATCCAGTCATTATATTTAAGTCATTAGTCATAAGATCATCGTTGCTACACATTTAATCAAAACTGATGGTTGATTTGATGAGAGAGATCCAGAGTAGTCCTTACACTTTGGGGGAAAGACAGGCAGAGCCTCAGCTTGGCAGCAATCACTTGGCATCCTTGTGTGCATCCTGTTGGGGCTGACACATAGTGAGTGCAAAGGAGAGAGCAGCTCCTCCTCCAGCCACAGAATATTTTGCTTCTTGCACAGCAGTCTTATTAAAACAAACATGCATTATAAAGTATTACAGTGGTAGAAGAGGTTTAGTGAATAGAGACATGAAAACATGAAGATTCAGTTTGTTAAAAAAAAATGAGTATTTTATTGAATGTTATTTCCTGAAACTGCCAAGATCCATGTCCCTGCTGATAGTTGCTTTCAGTGGTTCATCATTACTCTTCCTAGCAGATTCCTCAGAGAACAAATTAAGCCCAAATAACCCAGAAGCCTTTAGAAGGTTTCAGCAGCAGCAAGTGGTCTTTGACTAAAATTTTCTTTCCAAGTGAGTCTGGTTTTGGTTATTTGGTAGGGTTTTACTTCTTCCCCCAGCAAAAAAAAATAAGTGATTATAGTTATGAAAAGGAGGCAAAATAACACAGTATTGTCAAAACCTTGACAAATTGGGTAAATTTGGCTATTACCAATGCAGTATAACCAGGTGTTTCTAGCAGTGGGGCTTATCACTGGCTTGATTATCTCTTCATCTATCTCCTTCCATCTCCAACAGCTTTTCTGGGTCTGACTGTAGTTACTATAAGATAATCTATGTGTCTTATTTTGGCACTTCTGTGCCATGATGGTCTGTGATAAACCGCAGTGAGTGTCTGAGCTTAGCTTGCTGAAATACCAACCTGCAGTAGAGAGAAAAGGTGTTTCTGGTGGTTTGGACTTTTTCATTGTGACATGGTTTAGTGGCGGCCTTGTCAGCCCTGGGGTAAAGGTTGGACTTGATGACCTTAAAGGTCTTATTCAACCTGGTCGATTCTGTAATTGTATGCTGGCTGCACGCAAGAAGTATTTTTGGTCATTAAATGTTACCTTGTTACTGAGTATTTTTATAGATTTCTTAGAAACTCTTACAAGAAAGTTCAGAAACATACTATTCTTCAGGCTAAAACCTTGAGTCTGGATAACTCCTTCTAGTATATATGGTGCTTTACTTCAGAAAATGCCGGGTGGCTGTTCCCAGATTAATCAAATGTGGCTTCCTTATAGACTGCTCTCTGTCCAAATGATCTTTTCCTGACTTCTTTGTCTCTCTTCTGGCTGTTAGGGCACACTGAGTATGCCTGGGCTGTTTCTCACTACTGCACAAGCGCCCTGTGCTCTTGTGTATGAATACTTTCTTGCCCTTTCTTTTTATGCACCTTTTTTTAAAGCTGCTGGGTTTGGCCCAGAAGGACAAATAATACAATCAGTGATGCCTTTGAAGAAGTTGTCATCCAGATTCGTTTTTGCTTCTTCCTTCATTCTTTTAGTGAATGTACCCTAATTGCATAGACTTGATGATAAGCATAGAGGAAATCTTGCTAAAAATCAGTTACTTATTTTAAAATTTGCTTTCCTGTCAGTGAGTGAATGTCACTGAGTGACAAGAAAACTGTCTTTCTCCTAACTGCTGAGCTTAGTTCATCCCTTTTAATGGTTCTTTACCTGAGTAAACCCATGTTTCCTCAGTTACTATCCTGTAGAGACAGGACAAGAGGTGATGGGTTTAAACTTAAACAAGGGAGATTTAGGTTAGATATAGGGAAGAAATTCTTTACTGTGAGGGTGCTGAGACACTGGCACAGGTTGTCCAGAGAAGCTGTGGCTGCCCCATCCCTGGAAGTACTCAAGACCAGGTTGGACCAAGCCTTAGGCGACATGGACTAGTGTGAGGCAGGGATTGGAACTAGGTGATCTTTTCAACTCAAACCATTCTGATTCTATGAATACCTGTCACTCGAAATGTAAAGGTAAGATCCTGGCCTTGCTGAAGTCAGTATGTGAATGGCAAAGTAAATTCACTTTCATTATTTTTACATTTACTACATTAGATTTTTTGCTTGTTCTTAGGTATTTATATGGTCATATTTAGATAATCAAAGAAAGAAAATTAACAGCCTCTTATAATACACTGAGCCCTTTATGGTCTTATTTTGCCACAGATCCATACAGTTATTAGCAGAAAATCAAAAGGTTAGATTACATCAAAGGAACTGAAATTGTTCCCTGCATATATTGGCCACATCTTTCAGAGCCTTCAGGAAGTCTTTTTATTCTTTTTTATGAAATTAACACTACATAAGAAATAATTTTACTATTAATTTATTAATAATTTTAATATTAATTTTATGTAATTGATACTGACGTGCCTCTCCAAAGTCATAAAACAAATTGTGATGAAAAGTTCACATGTGAAAAGTTTAAATATGCTCCAGTTATTTTTATATAAAGGAGGAAAATGAACTTCTGATTTCTCTCTTCTGGTTCAGCTTCTATGGGAACATTTTCAGGGGCAAGCAATAGAGGTAGCTGGGCCACCTGCCTAGCTGGTGTAGGAAAAGAGGAATATTCCAGTGGCTCTTCATTAATGGCATGGAGTGATTGTGTGCTATTACTGTCCGATCAAGATGTACACTTAATAGAGGATTTTTTCCTTTTGTTGATAATTCTTTTATGTTTTCTGTCTGAGTTTTCTAGGCATTAAGGAAGAATCTTCCTCATGCCTTCAAAATGGTACCATCTCACTGACTCTGTTAGTCTGTTAGAAATCCAGATCTGAGGGGGAAAAATACAGCCCTTAATAAGGGAACTACATATGGAGAAATTAAGGACTGAATTCTGTGTAGCAGCACTCAGTCGCCAGAGCTGCAGGGATGCTCTGCTGTGGCGTGGCATGGATTCTGCCACATGCTTAAATTGCTGGAAGTGCCTTCACCCAGCAATGGCAAGTCCTGCTGCAGCCAGCTCTGCTGCGCATCAGCTGGGGCCACGGCCTTTGCCCAGCCATTAAATCAACCTCATTCTTTGGAGGTTATTCAACCACAGGACACTTTCTGGAATATGAGCTGGCAAAGATTTGTTCAGACTACCAGCTGTGTTAAACAATGAAATAACTGTGGCTGATTTAATGAGCTGTTGATGTGTATCGTATAGCAACAAAGTCAGACATATGTCCTGGTTGTAGCACGAAAACAAGCACAGAATAAGTCTTTATGAAAATGTAAATTGCCTTCTGGAAGACAATAATTTGTTATATAATATGAACAGAGTTTATAAATCCTAACAAATACATGCTTTGGCAGCAAAGGTACACAGTTTGCCGTGTTGATCTGTTTAAGAAAGCTATATCATAGAATCATAGAACGATTTGTGTTGGAAAGGGCTTAAGGATCATCTAGATCCAATATCCGCTTAACCTGGGGTTAAGCTTTGGCAGTAAGATGTGAGAAGGCATAATATTTGTGGTTTCTATGAGCTTGGATGGTAGAATGGAATTGAAAACTGCAATTCTCTTATTTGTAACCTATTGAAGATCTTTAAGGATCCATCAAGGTTTACATCAGTTAACGCTGATAAATGATCTAATAGAATGTTTTGGCTTTTTCATTAAATAACAAGAAGACACAAAAAAGCTCATACATTGATTCTTTTTTTCTGAGACAAAAATAACCCTTTTGAAATCATTGTGGATTCCACTGTCTTTTCAGACTAAACATTCATTTCATGAGAAGAGTTTGAATTAATGAGCCTGTGCTATTAATAGCAAGGTATGTTTTCCGTGGTAAAATAATGAGACAATCAAAGGTAGTTTCCTTATACTGAAATACAGTTTCACGCTCACATTTCATTTCTTAAATAAACAGTGGTAATACAAATGCTGCTTTTCATTTGTGCTCCTGATTGAAGATCTCAACTAAGCCCACCACGGTATTTTATCTTTTTGTAGAGGTGAGCTGTTTGATACATCATGTGGTCATGAGTTGAAGAGAAATCATAGTGTCAGCCTTAAAGCCAGACAACATATTTAGTGACAGATGACATGTTGGTATTTGAGAGGAATCCGAGTAACAGCTTAAATCTTTTCATTGGAAGGGAAAATAGAAAAAAATGCTGACTTCAAGCCAAAGCAAGGTTGATTTTGCTGCTGGTTGAAGTTTTCCATCTATTGCATGGGATTTTTCCAGTGGAGAGAGAGATGTCTGCTGTAAGAGCAATACAGACTGAACAACAACAACAGTGGGGGGTTCTAACAGGGCCAACTGTAGCACTATCATCAGGTCTGGAGGCAGCTGCGTTGTGGATTCAATAGATGCAAGTGAAGTAGTTGACACATATGTGAAATTCCATAAATGCAGGGTACTGGGGGGAAGCCTGTGACATGATTCACTGCTAATGTACGTTTTTATGGGCAGATCAAGGGTATTAAGACTGTTGCTTTGATCGCATTAAAAGATTTGGGGCTTAATAGGCGCAGAAATGAAAGTCCAACCTGTTTGTCCAAGGAATTAAAGGGACAGTGAAAACTAGTGTTGAGACTCAGGGGATAATACTAATTATTCATATTCATTTATCAGAATCTCAAAGCAAGAATGATTGCCGTTTTCATAAGTGGATATGATTGAGACAACAAAGATAAGTTGTTAACTGCCTGTGTGGGCTGCAGAATGATGTAGTTTGTATAATGATTGTCATTGAGATGTAAGGCTGAGGTGGGGAAATAGAATGCAGCAAAAGAGATGAAACATAACATGAAATATTTTCTTGCTTTTGATCAACATTCAATTGTTTGTCTTTTCTATTGCTGTAAATGAGCAGGTTTATTATTGTAATGTGGTTTTGCATCAGATTTTGGAGGACAAAACTGGGAAAGGCATATTGGGATGTACAATAAGAAAAAGGAAAAGGTACCAGTACTGAGACTAGTATTCTGCAGTGAGCTTTAGCTCTTCCTTTGAGTAACTGCATTATTCAATAGCTTTTACAAGAGACTGATAATTTGCCCACGTTGGTTTAGGCCATTTCTGAAACCTCTCTGTTAGCATGTCATGTGCTCTTCATACGTTTGAATGTAAAAGATTACCTTAAAAGAATAATCCCAGCCTTGGTTTGCAATGCTGACTTTATACACTTACTAAAAATTCCAGTGTATTACGGTGAAATCATCTCCGTGGTGTTAATGCATACTGTGCTTTAACTGCAGTTTTTTAGGCATTAAAACAGGAGCACTAAAAAGTAGGAACCTATTCCTACTTTTCTTTGAGTCTTGATATATTTATAAAACCCTAATGCCAATGTTAGTATGGGTGCCAGCAGGTTAGATTGAATGTACCTGAAATGTATTTTGAGCCTGTAAACAGGAGGTGCAGTGTAATGAGTTTAATCATGATCATTACCTGCCTCTCCAAACTGATTTCTGATTGAGCCACTGATAATGGCAGATACTTGATTGGCTCCCCTGACTTTGTTCATACAAAAGTCTTGCCCCAGATGAGTAATCCCTGGATATGCCTGTGTTGCAGTCAGAGCATTAACTGAAGTATGACATAGCAATACTCATGCTGGAACAAAATCAGCAAGGCTGTGTGCTGGATGCAGTGTCACCATGGCTTCCTGGGGAGATTTCTCTTCCTGGAGGTCCGTGTTCTTGCAGGTGTTGCTGGCACTTCTGGATCCAGACATCCTAATTAAGATATTAGCAATCAAGCTTGTTTGGAAATCATAAAATGATATCAAATATGTGGAACAGCATCAAGATTTAGAAATTACACCATGGAGAGCATCATCAAGAGAAGCAGATCACACAGTGATTGCTGTCCTCCTTAGACACAGTACTGAGGGAATTGTTTCGGGAGCTCTAGAGCCATTCTTTCCCATCAGACACAAAGCACATGGGGAAAACTACTGCTACTGACTGGCTTGCTGCTCTCCTCACATTCTTAAGCATAGGCCCCCAAGAGCTACACGTAAAAAGTGAATTAGGTATTTTCATAAAAGTAATATTTGTAAAAATCATTGCATAAATAGACTACAACATCCATTTTAATCAATAAATAATGGAAGCGGGGGAGTGTTTTTACTGAATACTTCTAGAAAAGAAAGTTTATTTGCTGGTAAGAATTGAAATCATGGGGCAAATTGTTCCCCATTATTAAGAAGATCTTTCTGGCTGGGACAAAGAGTGGGGCTTTCTCCATTTCTATAGCAGACTAATGCACAGCTTCATTTATTAGGGCTTTTTATGGCTTGTATATCTATCAGGTTTTTTAAGCAATATAAAAGTATTTTACTGTGAATAGTGAAGGAGACCTATTAGTACTCCGAAATTTACCTTATGATGTAGAAAATTCATTCTTAAAAAAAACTGCAGTTACCACCTTTTGTCTTGAGAAAGTGATTGCTGTCACTTATTTTCTTCAATCATGTTTAGAATAGAATCATAGAATGGTTTGGGTTGGAAAGGACCTTAAGATCATCCAGTTCCAACCCTCCTGACGTGGCCAGGGACACCTCACACTAAACCATGCCACACAAGGCTCTGTCCAACCTGGACTTGGATACTGACAGTGATGGAGCATTCACAACTTCCCTGGGCAACCCATTCCAGTGCCTCACCACCCTCACACAGTAAAGAATTTCTTCCTTATATTCAATCTAAACTTCCCCTGTTTAAGTTTGAACCCATTACCTCTTGTTCTTTCACTACAGTCCCTAATGAAAAGTCCCTTCCCAGCATTCCTATAACCCCCTTCAGATACTGGAAGGCTGCTCTGAGGTCTAAGTGGTCTTCAGACGGTTAGTGATTTCAGGAGTAATAAAGGCAATGAAATTTGTTTGAACTGTTTCCTGATTACAGCCGTTGATTTTAAATGCTCATTGATGTTCCAATGTGCTGCCCATGGCATTTTTCTCTAAAGAAGTCACCATAGTTTGCTCCTAACGATCAAACTATTCCAAATGGGAGCAAGCTATGGAAAGAAGCAGCTTTGAGAACAGGAGGGAAATGTTTAACCTGTCAGTGCTGTTGCTAGAGAGCAGCACAGTGTGGTGTGAGGATCTGTTCCCATCTCTAAAATTCATTGCTTTGCAGGAAATGAGACCGGGATGTTTTTCATTTGTTCCAAACATCAGATGGGATTTTAAGTATTCGACATAGTCTGGTGAATTAGAGAATGTTCAATTATCAGACATAGAAATGTCAGCATGAAATAAAATACGTTGATTCCTACTTTATGTAGTTCATGACACCAGCAACAGGAATATTGACTACTTTTTCTGTAGAAGTGTTTTTGAAAAGAAAATAGAACCCTAAGTATATTATCACACTGCCTTTGGAATGGTGCTTTCCAGCTTAAGTGAGCAGGAGGACTCCATAGAAATGCACTTACATTCTTTTGGGTTTTCTTCAAACACAAATTAAACAAAATTGAAATGTGTTGAAGTCTTCATAGGTATAGGAGTAACAGGAATGATTAAACTCCACACACCTAGATGGAAACATTACTGATGAAAACTGCATCAACCCTTTTGTAGTAAACTGATGTCTGTAAACTGATCTCAGCTAACAGGCACTAGTGATCAGATACAGTAATGTTACATGCAGTAGCTGTGGGAATTAAAAGCAGCAGTGATCTGTAGCACTTTGCATAGACTATTGAATTCAGACAATTGGAAGAGCTGATCTGAAAGGTGAAACCTTCAGATCCTGTGTATTATATAAATTCTCCTTTAGCCGATAAGATTATGAATAGCAGAATCATTACATTCAGGAGACAATGCTACAGTTTTGAAAATGGAATGCCCATCCTGAAAATTAAAGTGGCTTTGATCATTGTGTCTGGATTTGCCTTTCTGGGGAGTAGGAAAGGAAAAGGTTATTGGTTAAAGCATCCTGAGGGAAAAGATGTCCAAGGTGGTACAGGGAATAGCAGCACAGGCTGATGTCATAACCTCTGCTTTCCAAATCTCTCTGTAGTGTTACCAATAGAAATTTGTGGCATGCTAGTTTATATCCAAGACATTCTTCTTTAAAAGATGGGGATATGGTTAATTGTAAGGTCCAGCATCTTCAACAGAGAGCTGCTTAGCTCAGAAGGCAAAATTCCATGTTGCTTACTTTTTATAGTAGCACCATCTTTCTGTTCTGCCCAGCATCGTAATCTGAAGTGTTGTCTACATATATGTTCCTAACTATAGTAATATATAGAATAAGGATGCAGGTTAGCAGAAGGCCAGATTTCCTCATCTTAAATGTGTCTGAATTGGGTATAACCTAAGTTCTGCTGCTGCTATGAGTAAATTGGTGCCTCCTGGAGTGGAATCTCCAGGGTGATACTGAGTTCCTGCAAAAATCTTACTAAATCATTACTTTGCAGCTCAGTGGTATTTTAAATCAACCTATATCTTGGAAAAAGAATCTAATTTATTCCATTTAATAATTTGCAGCTCAGTGGTATTTTAAATCAACCTATATCTTGAAAAAAGAATCTAATTTATTCCATTTAATAATTGAATGCAGTTTCAAATGTGTTCTGTACACCAGAGTTTGAGAAGCTAATTCTGTACCTCTCTTTATTTGACATTGACTTCTTTCACTTAGATTGTAAAGATCATTTTCTTGTGATAAACAGTATTAATCTAATATTATCCAGGGAAAGAATCAGTATAAACATAAGAAGATATTCTTCCTGCTTGAATCCCCTCCATTTCAATGTGTTATTATGCCAGTATTCTCAGCTGGTGTTTATTCTCTCCCATCTCTCAAATAATTCACATTCTGTGGTTACAGAATAGTGTTTAGTTTTATCCTTGTCATTCAGATCAAATCATCACTTGAGAAGATAGAATAAGCTTCCTGCTGAAGTTAGTTTGTCTTTTGCCCAATTCCTTGAAGTAGTTCTGTGTGTCCTCAAGATTTTTATCCTGGTAACCATTCTTTCAAGTGTTTCACGTCCCACCAACCCACTTCTTTTTAACCTCCAAATACTCTGAAGTCCTTTTTCCTTCATCTTGACTCTCACTTCCTTATTTTCTAGCTCTTGACTGATATCCAGACTTTATAGTTCTTGCTTTAAATTTTTTTCAGAAGTTATCTATTTTTTTAGTAATAGATTTGTGTGACTAAAATCCTTTTTGACACTTTGGTGCTATTCAGAGTCTGGACACCGCTGAAATGCTGTGTCACTTTAAAGGTTTTCTAGATCTCTTTGTACACTTTCTGCTTTATTCTTCAAGTAACCTTCAGTTTTTCCATAGTCCTTTGATGATTTTCACTAGTGACCATCTGTATTTTTTGCATGCTGTCTCTTTTGCTGACCTTCCCCTTGTTCTGAATGACCTGTTTTCTCTCTCAAATCTGCTACCTTCAGCATTTGTGTGTTGGCAGCATAACTGCAATGATGGCACATGGGACTCTTCCTTGGACTGGTTTTATTATCTCCAAAGTCTTTTTATAACACTTCTTGGATAATGGCCATTTTAAAACTATGTTTATCAAACAAACACACTAGTATATATAGCAGCCTTCCAGTATCTGAAGGAGGCCTACAACGATGCTGGAGAGGAACAATTCATTGGGGACTGCAGCAATAGGACCAGGGGTGATGGGTTCAAACTGAAACAGGGGAAGTTCAGGTTGGATATAAGGAAGAAGTTCTTTACTGTGAGGGTGCTGAGGCCCTGGCGCAGGGGGTGCAAAGAAGTGGTAAATGCTCCATCCCTGCTGTGTTCAAGGCCAGGTTGGACAGAGCCTTTGGTGGCATGATCTAGTGTGAGGTGTCCCTGCCCATGGCAGGGGGTTGCAACTTTATGAGCTTAATGTCGTTTCCAACCCAAACCATTCTATGATTGTATGATATAAGGAGTAGTTTCAAAGCCTATGCAAAGGTGTGCAGAGATTTACGCCATTAACTACTTATGCGTTTAAAATGAAGCTTAGATGTCCTTACCTTTGTAGACATGGTGTCATATCTTCCCTAGAGATCATGGGGATAATTGTGGTTTAGGGAATAGTGGATTAGGGAATCAGCTGCTGGATATGGCTGCTCTGGCCTGTTTAAGCGTTAGAGGTCTTCCTGGAAAATGAAAAATGATAAATGGTGGGGAGTTGCAGTGTCATTCCCTTTTGATCCTGATTCTGACCATTACAGAAAAACCCTGTAGCATGTTGTAACAAAGATGAGCCCTTCTATTTTCCTGTCTGTTTTGCTGCTTGATATGTTTACTCTAGAATCCAGAAGGATTCTGCAGAGGATTATTTTGCTGCTATTAGTAACTATTAAGCAGTTGCTTAAGGCTTCATTCATGCAGTTAGCATTTGTTCTCAGTATTAGTTTTAAATCACTCCTGACTACTAACAGGATTGACAAAAGTGTGATAGGTAATGCTGCCATCATCTTGGGATGCAAATATGTATTTTCTTAGAATCACAGAACCATAGAATGGTTTAGGTTGGAAAGGACCTTAAGATCATCCAGTTCCAAGCCCCGTGCCATGGGCAGGGACACCTCCCACTAAACCACATCACCCAAGGCTATGTCCAACCTGGCCTTGAACACTGCCAGGAATGATTTTATATATACACATATGAATTCCATCTATTTAGATCATATAAGAATTAGTAGAGTTTAGGGTCTTTTTAAGGGAGGTATGGGTACATAGATATCAAATTTAGAGCAAGCAAAGCTTATCTGCCTAAGGAAGAGAGGATGTGGAGTGAAAATGCATAATCAAAGTACACCAGCTGGATTATTTCCTCCACTGAAGTACAATCAGTCTACAACAAAGCAGACTGGAAATGAACACAGTGCTATCTGTAGTGGACAAATTATCGCCATACTATTTTAGCTACTAACCCACAAATATGCTTCCTTTATTCATTGTTTTTCCATATACCTACATCAACATAAAGAGAAATAAATCATTGTTTGCCTGAGTTTTTACTGTTAGTTTTAGCTTTTATTGACTATTTCTTGCCTTCATTCATCCATTTTAGATCAATTAAAGATAGAGCTTTAATGAATTAGCTCACAAGAGGTGGATCCGCTTCTAATAACAACATAGAATCATAGAATAGTTTGGGTTGGAAAGGACCTTAAGATCATCCAGTTCCAGCCCCCTGCCATGGGCAGTGACACCTCACACTAAACCATGCCACCCAAGGCTATGTCCAACCTAGCGTTAAACACTGCCAGGGATGGAGCATTCACAGCTTCCCTGTTCAACCCATTCCAGTGCCTCACCACCCTCACAGTAAAGAATTTCTTCCTCATATCCAATTGAAACTTCCCCTGTTTAAGTTTACATAACATACTGTTGAACCAAGCAGCCAAGTGCCATGCTGGTTTTGCCATGGTAATGGAGAACTAGGGTATTGGAATCATAGAATCATAGAATAGTTAGGGTTGGAAAGGACCTTAAGATCATCTAATTCCAACTCCCCTGCCATGGGCAGGGACACCTCCCACTAAACCATAACACCCAAGGCTCTCTCCAGCCTGGCCTTGTATTAAATGTCTTAGAACTCTGTTTTGAAAGTCTGCAGTTAGCTAACCATTAAAACCCACTAGAAATAATAGAGAAAGAAACACTCTTTTAAGATGACTTTCCTTCTGCCACATCTTTGCATTTTCAATTCCTTCTATACTGTGCAGTTTTCATTTCAGAAGAGCCAATATAAGGTGAGGAAGGGAAGTGCTGTTCCAGCCCTCGAAATAAAGTTTGGCAAATGATTTCAGTTCTCTGGAATAAGATCAATATCTCTGTGAGTTTTCTTATTTAAAAAGGAACTATAATTCAGCTGCAAATGCTGAAATTATTATCTAGTCAGAAAGCTTGAAAGTCACATTTTAGTACTTTTGGTACTTGGGCTCTTTCAGTGCAAACCCTGCTGTTACTTGCATTTCTGTCAATTTATTCATGAGCACATCTCTAATTTTATTTATTATCATGGGAAACTTCCAAGTTTTAATTCCCTCCCCAGAGGAGTTTTAAAAATGCAGCATTACTGTTACTTTAGGCCAAGTAAATCAGCTAGACCAGGTTATTTTGATGCTTTTATTTTGAAGAATTCATTATCTGAAAAAAAAACCCAATCAAATCTTTTGGTTTTCATCAAGTCAGTAACAAATTATAAATTATTTACCCAATATACTGCAAGAAACTGTGTAATAAATTCATTCTCTTTCCCTGATGTTTTTCTGACCCTGTTCCTTCAATGATGCGGGTATATAGCATCATGGAATCACAGAATGGTTTGGGTTGGAATGAACCTTAAAGATCAACCAGTGTCAACCCCCTGCCATGGGCAGGGGTGCTTCACCCTAGATTGTGCCAGCAAAGGCTCTGTCTGGCCTGGCCTTGAACACTGCAGGGATGGAGCATTTACTACTTCTTCGCACCCCCTGCACCAGGGCCTCAGCACCCTCACAGTAAAGAGGGTCCTTCCTTATATCCAACCTGAACTTCCCCTGTTTCAGTTAAAACCCATTCCCCCTTGTTCTGACACTGCGGTCCCTAATGAAGAGTCCCTCTTTGGCATCGTTGTAGGCCCCCTTCAGATACTGGAAGCTGCTCTGAGGTCTCCACGCAGCCTTCTCTTCTCCAGGCTGATCAGCTCCAGCTTTCTCAGCCTGTCTTCATACCGTAGGTGCTCCAGCCCCTGACCATCCTCGTGTCCTTCTCTGGACTTGCTCCAGCAGCTCCGTGTTCTTGCATTTTTGAATTGTTTGCACTCTGATTTAGCTTCTGAAGCATCTGGTCTAGTTATGCCCTAAGCATCACTTCACGTTAGAACTCTCTGACATCCACAGCTTAATGTTAAGCAGAGTTGTTTCAGAAATAGAATACACTTGCCCTGGTGATCTGGGCTTAGATTTTACATTGTACAAACATTGTTTTGCAGATCTTCTTGATCTTCTTGCTTTTCAGCAGTAGATGCCGAAACACTTGAAAAGAGGTATAAGTATGTTCTCACATTCCAGATGAGTAATTGAGAAAGGTAAGGTTCTGCATGTGGTGCTGCCTTAAGGAGGAGAAGGCAGTGTCTGCATTAGTAGGGTTTTGTTTCCTGCCTGCCAGCCTGATAATGATGCTCACCACATCACTTTATGCAGTAGATACATTCCCTATTAGTTTTCTTGACGCAGAGACTGGTGGGTTTAAACCAGTAATGCAAAGAAATGGACTTACGTTTGCATTTATGGAAAAGATCCCTTAACTGGGAAGAGAGGAAATACTCGTTATCTCTCTTAAAATACATCATGTAATGTAATTCTCTTGGATCTGCTAAAAGGGTTTTCTTCCATTCTTCTTCCCTTCTCCTTCGCTCCTTATTCCCATCCTCATCCTTCTTCCCTTCTTCTTCCCTTCTTTTCTGCTTCTTGTCCCCTTCTTCCCTACTCTCTATTTTAGAGAAAGCAATCTCCAGAGTTCAGTCATTTTGAGATAGTTTTTTAAGGAAGAGACATATATACACACACATATATGTTTGTATGTGTATACTGTCATTTCCTGTGCTTAACAATATCAACATCTATCTTTGAAACAGATGCTTTCTTTACTTAAGTAATGAAAATAGTAATTGACTTACTGGTTTGAATATTGAACTCGCTACTAAAGAGAATTGTGAGCCAAGGCACATGCTTTGTAATGTTGGTCTTCAGTTTCTATTTCAGAATTCTTGTGCTTGGTAAATAGAGAATTATCTGTGAAGTTTAAGTAATACTCTGACAGGAGATGAAACAGAGATGGAAATTATTTCAGTTACTTCTTAAATCACCACAAGAACTTCAGTCTTCTTTCAATCAATTGTAAACGACACCTTGACTTCCTTGTGGGGAAAGTTTAGAGCCAAATGACTGCTGTTGTTATTCATTTTTTATTAGTGTTTTAATAGAAACAAACATGCTCACCAGTGGGAAGCAAATACTGATCTGTAACACTAGTGAAGAAATAGAGTAAAAAATAAATATATATTATTTTATAATTTGTGGACTTGCTTCAACAGTGTAAGTTCTATATGTGAGAGTGCAGGAGTTGAGCCCAAAGAGATTTCATCATGTTCACCCACACACTCTTCCTTACAGCAACAGCATTTGCTCACAGACACACTTAAACAGTGGCATAGTTTCTTATTCATATTTCCTCTTAACATGATAGCAGTCAAAAATCAGATGAGTCTCTTACAATTTCAGAGATCCTGTATTTCCATGTAATTGCTATGTTAATGCACAGAAACTGCTGTACATTGCATGAATTACTCTAATTGAATTAACAGATTTTAGTTGTGATTAAGGCATAATGATGCAAATGTGCTGGGCAGGCTTCATCCCTGATACTTTTCATTACTCCTGTAGGCAGAGATTGCTGTACTTCTGCTCTCCTCATCCTTTGTGTACTGAGAAGTAACTGGGTTTTTATCCTCACAGTGTACTGGAATGATAGAGATCTAAAGATACCTGGTATATTCTCTGGCTGCCCAGAGAAGTTGCGGCTGCCCCATCCCTGGCGGTGTTCAAAGCCAGATTGGATGGGGCTTGGAGCAACCTGCTCTAGTGGAAGGCGTCCCTGCTCATGGCAGGGGGTTGGAACTGGATGAGCTTTATGGTCTCTAACCCCAGCTATTCTGTGATTCTGCTATCTTAAGGGCCAGACTTTCAAAGATACAGATTCTTGAAATTCAGAATCAGTAATGCATCTGATATCCTCTCTCGCCACTTCCACATCAGCGTGTGGGAACTGAAAACCCTCTAAGAAATAAATCTAAAGAATTTTCAACATTTTGCTGAAAATTACAAGGTTGGAGTTTTTATCAAACAAAAGTGGGGGCTGCATTCAGAGGACAAGAAGTCAGATCACAGGGGTGTAAAAGCATATGTGAAATGACATAGGCAAGGGGAATATAGGGATGTCATTATCATCTAGCTATTCATTAAGTTATCTTAATGCATCAGAAGAAAGGAGTATCATCGTTTCTGTTATATGGGCAGAGAGGATCACAAATGAAAATTAGGTCAGAAATAGCTAAAGGTTGTGATAAGATGTTTACACGTGACGCAGAAGTACAAGCCTGTACAAGTCTGTAGATAGGAAACGCTAATACACCCTTCTGGAGCTGCAGCTATGTCAGCAGTTCCGTATGTCAGCAGTGGCCTAGTGTTGTTTGGTAGCTGCAGCTGCGTAAGAAGCTGGTGCCATCCTCTTTAATTCGGACCATGCAACCTGTCCTTTTGTCACTAGAACAGTAGAATCCAGTCTGCAGTTACCTTTGAATTCTCTTCACACTTATAGAAAGCAAACCTGTACAAACGTAGTGGTTATCTGCTCACTGCGGTGGTTTCTTCATCCTTTCTGGTAGTGTTTAAAGTGTGCATGGTTTTCCAGAGTGTGAATGATCAGGATTCAGTGATGCTAGAAAGAGTGTCAGGCTCTACTTCATTACATATCAAGTCAAGGGAGTGTATAGATATATATATGTGTGTATATATATGTGTGTATGTATATATATACACCTCAGCTTACTCCACAAGAAAGCCCTGGGGCCCCCAAAACAAGGACATGCACCTGCTTGGCCAAGTCCAGAGGAGGCCATGGGAATGCTGCAAGGGCCAGAGCAGCTCTGCTCTGGAGCCAGGCTGAGAGAGCTGGGCTGGTTCAGCCTGAAGAACAGAAAGCTCCTTAAGGGGAGACTGTAGAGCAGCTCCCAGTGCCTAAAGGGGCTGCAGGAAACCTGGAGAGGGGCTTTGAACAAGGGCCTGTAGGGACAGGACCACAGGGAATGGCTAGCAGTTCTTCCCTATGAGAGTGCTGAGGCGCTGGCACAGAGTGCCCAGAGAAGCTGTGGCTGCCCCATCCCTGGCAGTGCTCAAGGCCAGGTTGGAAGGGGCTTGGAGCAACCTGCTCCGGTGGAAGGTGTCCCTGCCCATGGTGATGGGTTGGAACTGGATGAGCTTCAAGATCCCTTCCAGCACAAACCAGTCTGGGATTCTAAGATGCTGTCACATACGTGCATTTGTATATGACTATGTATACACATGCAAACACACAGGTCAGGTTCTGTTAAGATTATGTTATGGACAGTTGAGGCACCAGAGCAATGAGAGTACAGCAGCTCAGACTTAGAGGTAAGACAGTTGCCCAAGTATGAATTAGGACTGCACCTGGTCCAAGCTGCGTCCTTCATTATCATTGATCCTATGATCACAGCTGCTCTGAAGCCAGTTCCAGTATTAACTGCCAGATAACAATGTACATGAGACAATACGTTGAAAGCTGAGAGATGCCTCTTCTGGACTAGCTTTCCCTCATATATTTTTTGATCTTTCATAGTCACAGACTAACAAAATTCCAAATAGGTACTTCTATGGGTAGAGTTTTCGTTATTATTTTTTCATGGATCTCATACATTCTGTTAGGTTTTCAGCTACAAAGGCTGCTGATATGGATAGTAGTTGTCTAGATGCTGAAGAAATGGATATTAGAATGTGATTGCAGATGATCTGTGCCTTTCTCAAAGGCCACAATAAAATGTCAGAGCTGTTTATGACTGAGTCAGTGATAAGGAAAAAAGGGATTTAGGAATGTGTTTGTGGTGGAAGCTGCCTCCTTCAGTTTATCAGTTATGGGGACTGGAGAAAAAAGGGTGTATTTGAGGAAACTTCTAGTAAACAGTCATTGCTAAGAAGAGAAAATGTATATATTTCTATGGCTTGATTGTAGTTCTCTGAGAGGCTTAAGACTTTACTATTCCTTTCCATGTTATTCACTTGACTTCCGTCTGTTCTTACAGAGAAGAGATGGAAAAGAAATCAGGTAGCAACACTGAAATCTTAAATGACAATAGAAGGAGGCAGAAATCTGCATTACAGATTTTACTCTCTTTATCTGGTATCAACCAATCAAATATTTATGCATGTTCCAAGGAATCTGTATTTTAGCATGTTTTTTTCTGAAATGCAGTACTCAGTTGATTTTCATGCAGTACTTCTGTGGTTCATGTGGCAATGGGTATCAGCAGAAGCTCTTAAAGGGCACTGCTTTTATGGCAAGTGGAGATAGATTTTTACCTGTTGTTACTGGGTGATGCTGTATTAAAGAATGACAGAGATTCACAGTGGAGGGGTTAACACAATTGCAAAACATTTTTGGGTTTCTGGCAACTTTGAGCCTGTGCAGTAGTCGTTAATTCACTTTTTTGCTCTGAAGCTGGACCGTGAGGTGATATCATGAAGATAAAATATTTATTGTTTTGGGGTACTATAAGGCCTCAATAGTCAGACTTGCTTTTCTCCTTGTAAATCTATCTCTCCTTCACACCCTTCTGTTGTTTAGCTGTTCTGTTTTCTTCCTTCCATTCTTGTCTCAGCATTTACCATTTCTTCTTTTTACCATTCCTGATCTTCTCTGTACTAGTGTCTCTGCGTCTTCCCTTGACTTCCTACTTTAGTCCTTCTAGATTTTCTAGATCTTGCTGAGCTACTCTGTTGGATGACTTATGTCTTGATCTTCTCAAGTCCTGTTTTCAAATGCAGCAGGATTTGAGCACTCTTCCTGAAGCAGGTGTTTCCAGGGTCCCATTCATATCTCATTTAATTTTTAACATTATATTGTAATTGTAACGTTTGCATACTTCTTTTTCCTGTTTTGCTGCAAGTCAAGTGACCTGTATTCTGCATCAGCTAATGTTCGTAAGATTGCATACACTGCTCAATCTGACCCTATACCTAGGGAATGAATGTTGGTCATTACAGTAACCTGAAATATAGAAGTTGTAGATTTCCACTTTTAGTCTAGTATAAACCCAATAAATTGTCATTCCATTCTGTCCATCCAGATGCTAGGGCGATGTTTGCACATGTTACTGACAAGTAGGAACCCAGAGAGAACATCAGAGCTAGTCCTGGCCTTCACCAGCCAAACCATTTCTCTGTGTGTTTCCAATACAGTGGACTGCATGTTTTTTACTTATTTCACCAGTTCATAGAATCATAGAATAGTTCGGGTTGGAAAGGACCTGAAGATCATCCTGTTCCAACCCCCTGCCATGGGCAGGGACACCTCACACTAAACCATGCCACCTAAGGCTCTGTCCCACCTGGCCTTGAACACTGCCAGGGATGGAGCACTCCCAACTTCCCTGTTCAACCCATTCCAGTGCCTCACCACCCTCACAGTAAAGAATTTCTTCCTCATATCCAATCTAAACTTCTCCTGTTTCAGTTTGAACCCGTTACCCCTTGTGCTATCACTGCAGTCCCTAATGAAGAGTCCCTCCCCAGCATCCCTATAGCCCCCTTCAGATATTGGAAGACTGCTCTGAGGTCTCCACGCAGCCTTCTCTTCCCCAGGCTGAACAGCCCCAACTTTCTCATCCTATCTTCATATGGGAGGTGCTCCAGTCCCTGATCATCCTCGTGGCCCTCCTTTGGACATAGTCTGTTTGTGGGAGAAGGAGCACAGTCTGCTTGAAGTGTCTCTAGTAAAACACTAGTAGAGGTAGAGTTTGGCCAGGTATTGAGTCAAACCCTCTATCTCACCTTACATTCTGGAGGGAGAAAGTTTGCTGCCTTACAAACAGAAACAAAACCATTAGGAACCTTCCCAAGTGACCTGCTAGTTTTGTTAGTTGAACTGGGCTCTGTCTAGCAAAGATGGGAAAGAGATTATATACACACTAAACAGCTGAGAATTTGGTTGCTATTAGCTTTCTTTCTCTTACTACTGCAGATGGGAAGGGCTGTGTGTTCTTATTATGCTTTCTTCTGGGGCTTTGTGATTTGGTTTTGGTGATTTTAAACCAAACTGTCATGCAAGTTAACATTCTGGAAAGTATCATTACCATCTTGTGGTCGATGATCCTGTCATTACTTGTGTCTTTGCAGTAGAAGAGTTCTCATGGTGGCAAAGTGGACAGTGATAGAGCAGCAGAATAAAGCAAAGAAGGTAAAGATGGGAGGCACTGATGGATTGTTTTGACTGGGAAAGTTTTCCTCCAAAAATGTTAGTGGGCTGCATGTTTGCTTCTGTAAAGGTTAAATATCATTGTAGCTACTGTTACGACAAATACAGTCTGCGGCAAAACTACATTACAAAGTTGTGCCTAATGTCACAAAGGGAAAGATGTATTTTAAATGTAATTTGGGTACTGGAAAGTATTTCAACTGAATTAGTTAATTATTGAGCATTGATCCAAAGGAAGTAAATTAGAGCTGTTGCTGATTCCTAATGCTTATGAGCATCCCTGCACACACACTTTGTCTCCTTTTCCCTCATGTTTTTCTGCCTCTCCCTTCCTGATTTACAAAAGTGGGTTGCACAGATCCTCAGATATCTGTGTTTAGGGAATTAATGAACCCTTTAAGCATCCATCTGGGATATTCTGTGTGAAACATGTAGTGCACTGGGGGAGACATTTGGGGAGACACAGACAGAAAGTTTCTTTTCTTTTCTGCCATGCAGGTCCTGCCATTAGACCTATAGACCTCCCTAACAACAGATCTGTTAGTAGTCTACTGGAATATAGCCATTGTGGCCTTCATCTTTCATTCTGCCTCAAGTTTAAAGTGTGAGAAAATTTCTACCAGCCTATTATAGAATCCCAGACTGGTCTGTGTTGGAAAAGACCTTAAAGCTCATCCAATACCAACTGCCTGCCACGGGCAGGGACACCTTTCACTAGAGCAGGTTGCTCCAAACCCCGTCCAGCCTGGCCTTGAACACTGCCAGAGATGGGGCAGCCACTTGCACCTTAGTTCATTTACTTAGTTTCTGAACTTAGAAGGATATTTCAGATCTGTAGCTAATATGAATACTCAGGGCAGCTGTCTTCCTGTTTGGATGCTGATTCTGGAAGTTTATATTAGACACTGTTGCTGGATTCTTTTCTTTACTAAGGAAATTTTTCTTTCAGTTTTACTGTAATCTACTGAAATATTTTGCTTTTGCTTTGTGAGGAAAAATACACCAAGTCATCTTTTCTAATTCACTGAGAGGATGTTTTGGAAGAAACTTCTATAAAACAGTGTGTTAAAAGCAAGGAAAAGGAATTTAACAACCATGCTTAATGGTTGAAACAAAAGAAGGATGGAAAGATACAAATCCAGCTCTGCAGGTGTGTGGGATGCACAATTCTTCCACTGCTAGAAGCTGTGGATGGACAAATAGATGGATGGATGGAGGGATGGATGGATAGATAGGTAGGTAGAGATAGATGGGTGTTTTTTGCTTTTAAAGGCTAGGAAAAAAAGCTGCTCTTGCTGCCAGGACAATTAGTTTCTAGTCTCAGAGCCTCTCTTTGCAATAATTGGGATGTGCACAAGAAACAAGATGAAGTTATGTGGTGTCTGCTAAAACACAAGTGGCACATGCTCATAATATGATAAGACTCTGAGAGCCATGAAGGAATCTGTTGTTGCTTCACTTTTCAAAGTTTAGTTACATAATTAAAAGACCTTCACAGAGGAAATTCAAAGCTAAATTAGAGAAAGCCATTGACAATATTTGTCTAATAACAGCCGGTCTTGACTGTCAGTTTTGAAAGACAAATTTCAGTGACCTGACGGCAGTCCTGTTGGAGGCTTGTAGTGAGAGATCAGTTGTGTTGAACCTGCAAGGCATTTTCTTGTTTTTCTGCAAAATTGATCCTCCACTTGAAGAATTAAGATATGTTTTAAAAATATGATCATTCTATTATATTGAACTGTGTTTAAATAAAACAGAGATGCTGGAAAGTACTCTTCATTGGGGACTGGATTGATAGGACAAGGGGTGATGGGTTTAAACTGAAACAAGGGAAGTTCAGGTTACATATAAGGTACTGTGAGGGTGCTGAGGCACTGGCACAGGCTGCCCAGAGAAGCTGTGGCTGCCCCAACCCTGGCAGTGTTCCAGGCCAGATTGGACAGAGGCTTGGCCAACATGGTCTAGTGGAAGGTGTCCCTGCCTTTGGCTGGGGTTTGGAACTGGATGAGCTTTAAGGTCCTTTCCAACCCAAACCATTCTGTGATTCTGCAATTATTTGAAAACAACTTTGGTGCAGAGGTAGGCTCTAACCAGGGTAAGTGACTGTTATAGAAAGCTGATTAAACCCAGAAAAAGGGGTTGATTCTGGATCGGACAACGAAAGGACTGTCTTGAGGATAAGCACCAATATATCAAGTCCATAGTTCAGCTGTTGTGTTAACTGCTGAGCCAAAGGAACAGGAGGTGATTGTTGTTATGGAGAGCTTGACAGCCTCTGAAAACCATCTGTTTAAATCCAGAGAAACATAAATCCAGTACAGTTCTCTGGTGCACATTCAAGCAGGAAGAGCTTCTCTGTTGGGATAAGCATGAATAGTTTTTCAAGGTCTTGTTGTAGCTCAGGGAAGTTTTCCTTTCATTCTGTTTATTGAGCTTTGCTGTGTTGTGAAAGGTTTTATCCTTAGATAACGTTTCCTGTGTAGTATTTTGTGCTCCACATCTACCTACTATTTGAGGTTGCTGTATAAAAACCATTGGAGATGGTCATGCTCACTCATACCCCATGACACATGAAAGACATTTAATGGTTTAATAGTTTTCTCAAACATAATATAATTAATGTGTTATTATTTGATGTATGTGTTGAAAACATCCTCTCTTGGTCAAGAACAGTTCTCAGACATGATTTATGTTTTAGGAGAAGGTACTGTTCCTGTTTTCTAGGTTAGCATTGCAGTGGGAAATCTACCTTCACTTTGATAGTCACACAGGATGAATGGATGTATAAACGTTTCCGTGATAGCACATTTCTAACATTGCTGTGCCCCACTGTTGTGGGTGGTTGACCCTGCCTGAATGCCATGTGCCCTCCCCAAAGGGGTCACTATCCTCCTCAGCTGGAGAGGGTAAAGAAAATGGAGAGGGGTAAGAAAGACTCATGGGTTGAGGTAAGGACAGGTAGAGATCACTCAGCAGTTACCATCACACGTAACAGACTCAACTTGGGGAAATCAGTGTAATTTATTACCAGTCAGATCAGAGAGGGGTAATAAGAAATTAAAAACAAATCTTAAAACACCTTCCCCCCACCCTTCCCTTCTTCTGAGCTTAACTTTACTCCCTATTTCCTCTACATGGGTGTGTTTCCCTACTCAGTGGCACAGGGGGATGAGGAATGGGGTTGTGGTCAGTTCATCCCCTGTTGTCTCTGCTGCTCCTTCCTCCTCAGGGGAGGACTCCTCACACTCTTTCCCTGCTCCAGCGTGGCATCCCTTGTATGTGAGACAGTCCTCCATGAACTGCTCCAATGTGAGCCCTTCCCACAATCTGCAGTTCTGTGTGAACTGTTGCAGTCTGGGTTCCCTTGGGGTCACAAGTCCTGCAGCAAACCTGCTCCAACGTGGGCTCCTCTCTGCACAGGGCCACAGGTCCTGCCAGGAGCCTGCTCCAGCGTGGGCTGCCCATGAGGTCACAGCCTCCTTCGAGCATCCCCCTGCTCCAGCGTGGGGTCCTCCATAGGCTGCAGGTGGAAATCTGCTCCACTGTGGGCCTCCAGGGGATGCAGGTGGACAGCCAGCCTGCAGTACGGGCTGCAGGGGAATCTCTGCTCTGGTGACTGCAGCACCTCCTCCCCTCCTTCTTCGCTGACCTCAGTGCCTGCAGAGCTGTTTCTCTCACGTACTTTCATTCCTCTCTCTGGGCACAGTTGTGCAGTTTGAGGGGTGGGGGAGTACCTCTTCTTAAACATCATACCTTAGAGGTGCTACTAGCAGAGCTGATGGGCTCAGACTTGGCAGCAGCAGATCTGTCTTGGAACTATCTGGCACTGGCTCCAAAAGACACAGGTGTCGTGGTTTAAGCCATAAATCAGCCACGCAGTTTGGTCACTCACTTCCCCCTTTTTCTTCCCTCTGCTCCTGGAGGGATGGGAAGGAGAATCGAAAGAATGCAACTCCCACAG
>JAOEHY010010968.1:22891-61491 GCA_025447955.1 Psilopsiagon aurifrons | reverse complement strand
CACCCCGTGTCCTCCCCGCACCCCTCGGCCGGGCCCCGCCGCCTCCGCCTGACCGGGACGAAGCCGTTTAAAGTGGCGACCCCCGGGGAGCCCCTGAAGGCCACCAAAGGGCCCCTGAAGGCGACCCCGAGCGGGGCCGGGGGCAGCCGCCTCTCGTGGCCCGAGGGCGAGGGCAAAGGGCGGCCCAAAGCCGCGGGGGGCAAAGCGGGACCCGAGGCAGCGCCGCGGCCGCCGGGACGGGGTCGCTTCTCCCCGCACAAAGGCAAAAGCAAGACCCTGGATTACAGCGACCTGCCCCCGGTGGCGGGGGGGCTGACTCCGGTCCCGGCTCCCGATGCCGCCGGTACCGAGACGGGGCTCAAACGGGGGCGCGAAGGCGGCCGAGCCTCCACCCGCGACCGAAAGATGCTCAAGTTCATCAGCGGCATCTTCGCCAAGAGCCCCGCGCCCCCCCCCGCGCCCCCGCGCTCTCCCTGCAGCCCGCAGTGCCAGTGCTCCCCTCCCGCCCGGCAGGAAGGTCCCGGCGAAGGCGGGAGGAGGAGCAGCTCCGCTCCACATGTCTGCCTGCTCTTATCAACTTATCCTATACGGGAAGGGAAGCGATCGATTCGGGCACCGAGGCCGTGACATCCTGGCACGGGCGAGGAGGAGCCAGGCTCACGGCCGGCGAGCCCGGGGGCCGGATCCCCCAGCAGCGAGGGGAGGAGGGGGCGGCGAAGGCTTTTGCTTTCCGCATCTGACAGCTCGGGGCACGGCGGCCCGGAGAAGACGGGACGTTTCCAGCTCGGAGGGTAGAAAAGCCCAGCCCTCCCCCTGACGGCACATGGCAGCAGAGCGCTCGGTTTCAGCGCAGGTTAACTAGGTCCGTGTTCCCGTAGCGCCCCGCAGCACTAGGTTTGCTGGGCTACCGCAGGGATTAAAATGCAGCTGGCTGCTTACTTCTTTTGGGGCTGCAGTATTTTCTTAGCTTCAGGATACAACTCCTTTAGTAAGAGCATGGAGACGATGGGCAAGAAGCAGTACCAGGTCCAGCATGGGTCATGCAGCTATACCTTCCTTCTGCCCGAGACGGACAACTGCCGATCTTCGACTTCTTATGTGTCCAATGCAGTGCAAAGGGACGCACCTTTAGACTATGATGATTCAGTTCAAAGACTGCAACTACTTGAAAACATCATGGAAAACAACACTCAGTGGCTAATGAAGGTAAGATAACACTATTTTTGTTCTAAAATTCTCGTTGACAACATCCTGTTACCTATTTCATTGTGTTTTTTTTTTTTTTCCGTTTCTACATTCACAACATTTATCAGATAAAATAAACTTTTGAACTACCTCAGTCAGAAAGTCTGAGAACATTATTTTACTGACTAGAAGGGAACAGAGGACTGCACTGTTCTGCAGAGCTCATGCTTTAAAGTTTCTCGTTACATTTGGGCTGTTTGGACAAATAGTAATTCCATAGGCAGACTGACATTTCTGACATTGAAAGAACCAGCTACTAATTTATAATTAACTGATAAGGGCTACTTTATCTCTCTTTAAAGAAGACAGAATGTACCTTTATCCGAGGCACGTTTGAAGAATGTTATTTGAAACACGATTTCTAAACTGGCATGCAGAAATTAACATACTAGGTCCCATGGATAAAGAGCTGTAATTCTAAGTAAAGACTGCAAGTGTGACTTGCAGTGAAGTGAGCCCAGTAAAGTGATATAATTTCAGGAAAGTTCATTAGCGGATATCCTTTGCATCCTGTAACATTTCCACTCAAATACACAATATTGAAGGGAAAAATATTTGGGAGAAGGTGTTACAGATGCCACATAGCTTCCTCTAATGCAACTTCATTGCAGCTAAGGGAAAATTACATGTTTATTGCCAAAGTGGAAACATTTGTAAAACTATGTCTGAAATAGCAGAAAAAAAAAATTATACTGCATACATTCTTAATATTACTGAAGAATAAACCTGATCACTATTCCACACTTTATAAAAAGTACTTTGATTCTAAATGCTATATGGTTCAATAGGTTTTAAGAAACCTTTATTTCACTGATGCCTGAAAAAGTGTGACAGTATGGTTTAATGGCATGGTAAATTTATGAGTGTATATGTTTCATACCAAGATGCCTATCTTCGAAGCAATAACTATTTTGAGGACTTAACTGGGTGGTTGACATAGTACCTCCAAATAAGTGTTCCAGTGATGTCATAAGGGCTTTTTCATAAAGATGTAGTTGTTACTAATGGAGAGAATCTGTAATTCTCTGCAACCAGTAGCCACTTCTTACATGACTATAAAATGATTTTGCATTAGGGTTCACCTCTCTCATGAGTTACAGAGTTACAGAACTAGCAAGATATAACCAAAGAAACATGCTGGTGAATTTGTGTAAGAAACAGAAGTCACACTGTAAAGCAGAAAGCATATGGTTTTCATCCACCTGAAGATGAGTCTTGAAGCTTAAATCCAAAACTCATACACTCGAAGGCTGCAGTGTGACCTGTCTTCATGGATTTAGGATGCTTAATTTAGACACCCAAATAATGACAGATCAGTGGCTTTTGGTTTTTTAATCTCACAGGCAAACATACTTCCCTCTGCATACTTACTTACCTTTCTACTTATCAATTTACAATGCTCACTATTGTAATGTTAAGACCAACATTAACAGATATGTAAATGCAGGATGAAAACCACACAAAGTAAAGCAGTCTAATCTACACAGCTGCTAAGCAATTTCCTAATATAAATAATGAAATCACAGGCGAGACTGCAGTGCTAAATGCCTCTTAAGTAGACAAACACAGTATCATAAGTGGCATCAGGTAAACAGAAACCAGTAAGCAAATTCCAGCATCCTTATTTAGTAAAAGCTATGCCTTTTCCTGTCAGTCCCTGGGAAATCAGTTACAAGAGGAATAGGATAACTATATCTAACTCATTCTTTGTGCAATCAAAAGGCATGATTCTGTTTTACTAGAGAAATGTTTCTTTTATTTGAGCAAAGATTTCCAAAGACAAAGTTTTAGAATAGCCTGTGTTTTTTTTCCCCTTGCTGTTCCGCAGCTAAACATCCTGTAAAATAACTGCTGTTTGCCTTTTTCACTATTTTAACACCTGCTCTTTATGTCATCTGTTTTGTTCACAAAGAGACTCCAACAAAAGTAGCTTTTCCTCAGATTTGCTCTGCTAGAGACACCTGGTCTGCAAATGAAGATGAAAAGCAAACAATAACCTTTAAAGTTGCTTACAGAGTTTATCTGCTATTTTTTTAAGGTCACTAATACACATTCTAGGTTCATATTTCAACTATGATGCTAGATTAGTCAAAGCAGAGCAAAAAAAGACTGTTTGCTTAGTTTTTATACTGTATTGAAAGCGTAATATAAGATTGCTTTTAAAAATAACCTGACATTAACTTCTCAGCAGCTGCACAAAAAACTGCTTTAGGTTTTACTTCATTTAAAAGTTCGTTTTTGCTGATTTAAGAGGCAGCACCTGTTTTCTTTTGAAATTGTGTAAAAAAAATATATTACGAACTTTTAGTGTAAATTAACCTTGAAAAGTTGTCCTGAAGTACTATGCATCCCCAAACATTTTTACACTCCTCCCCCTCTCCTGCCTTTAATCCGTCAACTGGAGGAAACATTCCGTTTCTGAATGAACACTAGGCTGTATGAATGGAACAGCATGGGAAGTGTGTGCTTCAGCTGGTTAATGGGCAAACACAATGGGAAGAGAATGAGTTATGTAGGTCCAGATTCTTTTCTGATCTGCTCCTGTATAGAGAGCAGAAGACTTTGTTCTACTATTGCCACAAAGTGCTGCTTCATGAAAACACATGTTTTTGGTCTGAACTGTGTTAATGCCTTGTGCCACTACTGTATGTATCACACCTAAAGCTGGAGAATGTCTTTTCAGAAGCAGATTATGTATAAGAATTCAGATGACGTACTAGAACAAACCAGTATTCCGCCTAATCCAGTGTTTAGCAGTAAGCCAGTAAGTGATGGTGTAGAGCAAAAGCCAAAACCCTAGATCAAGTGTGCAGCAGTATACCTGAAATTAACTTTCCTCTTTGACTTTCCCTACCTCGGGATCAATTTGTATACTGAAGTGTAAGATTTTTTTTCTAATGTATGTCTATGCATGAGGAATAAGCCTCTCAATAATAAGATTTTCAATTAGTTTGAGATGATAGCAGATTTCTATACAGCTGAGGTACAAGATTGGAAATTTAAAATGTAGATGTATGCTGGCTATTACACTTTGGATATTTTTTTAATATAAAAAACAACATCAGGTTTTCAGCTATTCCCAGAAGACAGGCAAGTCCCTTAAGTTCCACAATTAAACAAATCTCTATCTCAATTAATGGCAGCTTTACCATTTGGATCATGGCAGTTCTGCTCAAGGAACTGCATTTTGTCAGGTATTAAGACATTAAAATAACTGAGTGCTGAGCTGAATTTACTTCTTAGTACATAAACTTGATTCTGACTCAGGAAATACAACTCTGTCCAAAGTAATAGTGTAAAAGAGGTCATATTTTCTTAGTCTTTCCTGTTACAAACAGCTGAAAACAATGTGTGATTCAAAGTGATTATAGTATTTGGAATATAGGCAGTTTATTTGTAGTTTATCAGCAGATCAGAAAACTAGAAAATAAAAGTCTGTGCCAGGAGTCAACATTCAAACCTGAGAACTTCATCTTGAAAGCAGACTAGGAGAGGGGATACTTTGCTGATAGGGATGCAGTATCTTTGGATACTCTCAGAACTGAGACTTGTTTTTCCTTGTCATGATATCCTGGAAGCTAAAACACATTTATCACTTTGAAATGTGCTTCTTCCCTAAGCACAACAAAATCATATATTTTGAGATGTATGGGAATGAATGCTTATAATTTTTGATGAGCAATTTCCAATGAAAGCTTATAATTATTGTCATACTTGTACTGAACTTCATATCTCAAATATGAAAAGATATTCTGACATGCTGTCATCTAAAAACATCTGCACACAATAGGCAAGGACAAATATATTGTACAGTGCTGGATTCTGAAGTACGCAAGAGATGATTCTGACTCAAGCTGCATTCCTTTCTTAAGTAATGCATCTGTTTTTACTTATTGTGAAAAGTGCTTGTTTCTGTCTGTCAATCAACTGTGTATTTGCTAAGTAAAAGCGTACTGGCAGAAGGAAAAAGAAAATACTTTTTTACTTTGGGATTAGTACGTTACTGGGTAAAGCTTCCACAGTACTTTAAATGATACGACTATGCAGTTTATTGCTATATCTCCTGTAGGTAAATTTCTGTGAAAGGATTTGAACTGACACTTTTGCATGTCTTTAAACACTATGTTGTGAAGGCTATTTCTGCATCATTCCACAAATACCAGATTGGTGATACAGGTATGCAATTGTACAGAAACAGCAAAGACGACTAGAGATTTTCTTGTACAGATCTACAAGACAAAACTGAAATTGAAAGCTCACCATCTTCAAGATGTTATCAGTAAAAAAGGTGATAAACAGAGGCTTGTTTTACTGAACCCATCTCTTACCAGCATTCAAGATAAATTTTTATGTGCTTTGTTTGTTATTAATATGATCGTAATCTTATCATCTTTGGTTCAAACAGCAAATTGGGAGACTTTCTCCATTAATTATTGACATCAAATGCTTTATTTTTCTTCTTTTTTCCCTTCCTTCAAGTGCACATGTAGGAAATAAGTCTGGAGATGCTTCAGTTGACAGTTTCCAGTCCTCTTTATTTGCAAGCCCACTTACTATATAAAAGTAAACCACACAACCTTTAGAATATCTTAGAAGATTTTGCAGAGAGACTGGGGTTGGGAATGGTGTTTCTTTTATACACAATTATCTTATTACTGCTCCTTTTCTTGTTGTTAATTATGAAAAAAATCAGTAAAATGCATCTCCCCATAATTTAGCAAGGAAACAGCAGATACCATTTTCTTGATTCCAAGTCACAACAAAGATGTGACCACATATGTATTGCTTAGAATAGAACTTTGCTTGGAAGACAGAGATACCCATTTCTTTCCTTCAAAATGTGCTATCTAGTATCTTCAGTGACTGTATTATACTGTCCCTTTCATACTACCATATGTGTGTTTTTGAAAATATACCACGCTATACATGATTTGATTTACAATACTTCTTGCAGCAAGCTAAGGCAGCTTAGTAAACCACTATTTATTTAACAACCTTTTACATACTTTAATTCAAGAATCTTCTATTGCAGTAGTTATTACATAGGATTTTACATGGCTTTGGCTGAAAGCCAGGATGGGGGCAAAGTAAAACTATCTTCCTCAACCAGTGCTGTTATTATAGGGCTAGACATACAAAATGCGGTCATCTGATTGAGAAGACACAGTGCCAGATTGTAGATTAGGATCTACCACAGACAGGTGCCATTTGTGGATCCCTCGCTGGAGCTTAGCAAACCCAGAGTTTCATCAGATGACTGAGTCTATCTTAGCTCCCTAGAGAAAGTTCAGTCTATCTCTTCAGCCTGGAAGAGAGAGAAACAGAGGAATGGAATACAAAAGAAAACCTCCTTGAAGAGGCAGATTTATCAGCACTGCCGAAGAAGTTGCAAAACATGCTATTTGCAATAAAATAACATGCTGCATGGCCCTCACCCTAGCATTCTGCTTTGGCACTAAGGTTTGCAAACCTCAGAATCAAGAGACAGTAGGCAGAAAGTAGAAAAGTGGACTAGGCTGAAAATATGATACAAATAGAAAGATAAACATTATGATTTCCACTTGTTAAAACGGGTATAAGAGGCAAAATGGGACTGATGACCTTTCCATAGGGTTTGGTGGCCCCCTGTTCCCAATTCCTGACAAAATCATAGACTCACAGAATGGCTGGGGTTAGAAGGGACTTCCAAAGGTCAAGTTCAACTCCCTTCTGTGGGCATGGACACCTTCCACCAGACCAGGTTGCTCAAAGCCCCATCAAGCCTGGCCTTGAACACTGCCAGGGATGGGGCATCCACAACTTCTCTGGGCAATCTGTGCCAGTGCCTCACCACCCTTATTTGAGAAAAAATAATAAAAATCTTCTTGGAACAGAAGATGCAGGCTGTACTGCAGAGGAAGTAGTTACCAATTGGTGTCTAGTTACCAATGAGGTACTGGCGGGAGCCTTGAGGGTACCCATAAGGACTGCAGAAGGGAAAATGAGAGCAGATGGCTCTCAAATAAAAACATATTTCATGTATGTACTAGAATATGAAACAAGTGTGTCACACAGAAAAAATATTTTGGTAGTCCAGATGCACTCTAGGAAATCTCTCACTGGTAATAACAGGTAAATCACTGAGAAAACAATTTGTCAGTGGACCATAAGCATCAATATAACCTTCAGGAAAAGGAGAATTTCTGTGGGACTGAATGAGAAGTTTCAGAAACAAACACAGACAATTTTGTCTGCCATTTTATTTAAATTTCTCATGCTAGCAAAATATAAATTACAGGTGAAAAAAATAATAGCATCAGAAAATTTCACAGGGCAAAGCATCTGGGAAAAAAGAGGTATGGCACAGTAATTTAATGCTCAGAAATGCCTTAGATGTGTAACACATTCCACAGCGTTAAACCAAATAACCTCACAAACACAAAAAGTATTATATTTTATATTGCTTTACAACTGGAAATACTGTGATAATTTAATTTAATTTAACAGACATATCTCTTGGAAATGGGACAGAGTCAGAAAGAATTGTATTTATTATCTAGTAAGAATAAATGAAATACTGTTTGGTGAACTTAAAGTCTATGAGAAGTAAACCAAGATCAGAGGAAACGGTAAAGAATTCTTCAGGTTACAAAATCCAGATCCATGTTTTGTATAAAAAAAATCCCACACCTAAGTAGTTCTGCAAACACTCACTGTGTCAGATTTCAAGCTGCCTAGGAAAACACATTACTACTCCTTAAGTGCCTTTGGAAGAAAAAAAAAAAGCTTACTACATTCCAAATCTGAAACTACTGAAAATCCTATTAGTTTTTATCTGTTTGTGGAACAGGTTAACCCTAAAATTAAGATGTTTATAAAGCTCAGCAAATGTATCCTGCAATTTGTATGATTTGGAGATATCTATCTGTTCTCATTCCAACTTACAGGATGTTATGTCTTAGTCTGGACACAGAGGGAAGCTACAGGAACATTTCTCCTGTCTTTATACTGCCTATATGAAACTTTATCAGTTTATCTAATAATCTTCCAGGAGCCTACTAAGGTCATAACAAGGTCTTACTGTTAAAAAGAAAAGGCTGATAGAATATGCAAGCTTTGCTCCGTTAACTTCTCCGTTAGTAAACTATGTATGGAAATCTAGTATTCTTCAGAGTTACAATACTCACAGAAGCTGTAAGGAGTGAAACGTTTCCCTCTCTAGGTGAGTGAATACTTCAGAATTCTTAGATGACAGCAACTTTCTTTTCAATTCGCCTGTCTCTGGAGATTCCTGCTAAACCCAAGTGGCATATAATGTCATAACTTTGCGCAAACTCCCTTTCATACTGTAGGGGAAATATATCCTTTCAGTTTTTTATTTGTAGTCAGGTCTCAAGAATCATGATAGAGCTTAAAATGCAGGAAACTGTGTAGGGTTCCTCTGCCCTCTGGGGAACATCATATCAACTTTCTAACATTGATTTTGGTCAGGGATTAAAATCAGTATGTTGTGGTAACACAACTAAGAGCCTAACAGAATATTCTATTGAGTAGCTAGCTACAACATCTTATCACAGAGGTTTCCAGAAGGGGGAAAATAAGCCTTGCTTAATATGTAACAGCTCTCTCAATGTTAGCAACTGAATTCTACACTGTCAAAACTACATGAAAACTCACTAGGCAAACATCTGATCTCTATCATCCCACTACAGAATTTTTTTTGGCAGGGAGAAAAACTAAAAGTGCTCTTTTCTGGAGAAGGAAAAAAATATATCTATTTAAAAACAGTAGGAACGTATTCAAACCTCTAGGATAAAAATGACTGAGTAGTGCATTGAGCTCTGTCCAAACAACAGCTCTGCAGACCTGTTCATTCTCATGCTGAAAGCATTAAGTCATTCACCTCATGCACTCACGGTATCAGCTTCATCGCTATGCTTGCATTTTGGTTCAGGCCTGCACCTGATGCACGTGATCCTGGAAGGAAAAAGTCGCTTTTGTTCCATTCTGTTAGGGTGTGGGAATGGGGAGACACCCAGCTCAGTGGAAAGGACATTTCCTGGGCAATAGCCATAGCCCTTACCCCTCCAGCAGCTTTCTATGTATGTTGTGACATCAGTGTACTAGGGGCTTGCTGTTCATCATATGACCTGATGTATAGTCACAAACTGAATAAATACTGGGGTAAGCTGATAGGTTTAATTTTGATAGCTGGCAACTAAAAATCACTTTAGTTTTGTCTTCCTCCACAGAACTTGCAGATGTCATACTGAGACACTTCATATACTTCCTTTAGGTCCTTTCCTTTGAACTACAGTATATACTTGCAGCAGTTTCCCCCCCCTCCTATTTTCCGTTTACAAGGTATAACCACCTGCAAGATACTGCTTCAAACCCACAGTTTCAAAGTAAAATATAAACCATCCCCTTAAGGAGAATGTGCCAATCAGTCATGAAGCAGTAGCATCACTCTTCCATGGTATCAGCTGTCAGCTGACAATCTCCACTGTGCAAAAAAGTCAACATTCAAACATGAAAATCTGCAGATCAAGACTGAAATATATAGGTAGCAATGGAAAACACACTTGCCGTAGTTTCCTACTGCATTAACAAATATCCTGCCTATTCAGACAGGTCAAGAAAATTCCTTGGTCAAGACTTAATGAAACAATTTTCACGTTTTCTCTTTCTTTTCAGAAAGCTTTTCTATTAAACAGTGTAATTCAGCTATTCAAATCAACAGCAACATCCAGTTTCTTAATATGACTTAAAAAAAATAAAGTAGGCAAAAGACAGCCTAAGTGAATAAGTAAAACCAGACAAAATCTTGTATTTTTCTGCTTCTACAGAATTGACTTAAATTAAACTAAGCTGCCTCGCGTGAGGTCTGAACTTTGACCATGTTAACTATCCTTATGTTTTTACTTATGTTAAACTCCCATCCTGATGCCAGATTTTCTGTCAGATATAGTGATTGCCTATAAAGTAATAGTAAATTAAAAAAACTCTGTTGTAACTGCTACTGGAGCCTTACTGGGAATGTTTGCTGAAAACTGCTCTGACATGATGAAAGAAAGTTCAAGTAACTAGAAGGTAAACCCCAAGACTAATAACCGAACCCTCAGAAAGAGTCTAAACAGCAACAAATATAAACAATCTGATCCCGTTGAAATCTTACCATGTACAAACAAGGATCCTGACAAACTGAAGTTTACCAGCTATGGAAGAAAGTTTAAATATAGTTAATAATACCCTTTTTTTTTTTTTTTTACCCTGTGACACATAAGTTTATTTGATTTGCATCTAGAGAAAACTTACCCATGTCTTGAGTTCAGCTTCTTTGTTATGGTAAACTTTATTATTGTAAAAGGCTGTGAAGACAGCATACAAAACCCTAGCTCCGCTCTTCCCACTGACTTCTTAGTGAAACTAAGATTTCATCTGATGTATCTAAAAAATCATTTGATTCAAACGGTGAAACTTTTTTTCCTTAAACACTATTTGAAATGAATAATGGTCTAAACCAGTAAATCAGACGTGGTTTAAGGCTTACTTTGTGTAGTTACTTAACGTGGAATACCTCTAACTAGGAAAGATGCTATTGGAACAGAAAAAAGAATGATAATTTTAATCACAAGGAAATGCACATTTTCCTTTTCTTGTCCCTCTCAAGTCCATGTGGGAGTAACAGTTCCCAAGAGTCTTATCCATTCAAGTCCTTCGCACTCACAAATTTCCTCAGTGAACTTCCTTCCAACATCATGATGATTTTAACCTTCAGGCCAACCAGAGAATTCTTTCCCTCAGATGGCTTTAAGATCAATCTTCCAGTCCCCTTTTGCAGCTCATTGGCTTTACAAATTCCTATCCTTGACACATTCATTATAATAATTCTGCTCTCACAGACAACCTGAACTCCCTTTTCCCTACATCCCTTGTCATTCAGGATTCTCAGTTCTGTATTCTTTAGTCCTCATTGTTAAATTTCTTTTTAACCCTCACCTACATGCTCCTGGGTATTAAGACAGATGACAGCTATTTTTTTTTTTCTTGCTAGCTGCATCCAGGATTAATGACACAGTACTTTCTCCTTTGCTATATATGGTTACTGATCTTGAGAGCAGTCTTGCACCCAAGAGAGTCCCTGGAAAGTGCATATTAAAGTGTCCTTCTTCAGTGGCCCATCCCATCAGATCTTGACAGATAAGGGCAGTTTCCTCCCATAAAACACCCATCCTATAGTGCATAGTTTTGGTTCCCAGCCAGTTTTGCTGGGAGTTTCTCCTCTTCTATTATAATCAGCACCAAGAATATCATTTGTTTCGAGAGGATCAAGCTCCAGTTTCCGGTCTTCGTAGAAGGGTACCAACTGGCAGCTGCCTCACTTCAGGAGCAGTGAATGGAACTCAGCTCAAGAGGTAACTTTGCACCACTACTCAGTGGAGCACCAGAAACAATGAGGAACTTTTGGAAGCAGTGGATAGAAAGACTTTCCTTCTTGGTTCTGTCCCAACAAACTGAACTGCCTGCTTGTAGATGGATAATCCTAGCTATTGAAGCAAAAATGTGTTCAGGATTACATAGTTATTTTTTTTCCCCCGGATCACACAGTATGTTTTCCTTCTGCAATAAGCTGCCTGTATGTGCTGATCTTATTTCCAAATATTTGTGTTTGTCCACTCTTAACACAATAGCTTCCTGTTTTATCTTTCAAGTTTTAATCTTCATAATAAAGGATAATGTTTTATCTATTCCTCAGAAGCTTTTGCCTTAAAGACTCTTACCTGTGCTGATGGAAGAGCAAAGGGAAATAAATACTGTTTGACAGAAACATACCAAGTGATAATCAGTTTGTTATCTAAGCAGAGGTGAATACGAAGTTTCCCTCACTTAAGGCAGCCGTTAGCACTTTATGAAGTTACAATCAAGTACATTTTGAATCTGGGGTCCTGTTTTCCCCACCCAGGGTTTTGGAAACCTCAGGGAAGTTTTCTGACAGGTCTGGTCTGGCAAGCAAGGGATTTTCACAGTGGTCATGAACATGTAGATGCTTTTCAGGCACCGTCTCCCCTGTCCAGCTATAATATTAGCAGTGGAGAGGAAGATGCAGCATGTCTTAAAAAAACAACTGCAGCACTTAAAAAAATATTTATTTTTCTCCCCTCCTAGATGTACAGGAATATCAGTGCATGAGTTCTTAGTAAAGAAGTTCAGCTCTTCAAAACTGAAATCAGCAGCTGATGTGTACTGTCTCAAAGGCTTGAGCAACTAAAAATTGGCAGGTCTTCAGCTCAGATGACTGGGTCTCTCTTGGTAACATCATCATTGAGGCTTCTTCAAGAAAAAAATCTTACAAAAGCTCCATAAGCTATATTTAGAAGCCAGTATGTTGCAAAGTTTAAGAGCTACTCAAAATGCTTTCAATTTCCTTTATCTGTGAAGTTTTTTTTAAACTAATGATTTTTCATGATGAAAGATGCTCTGTAACACAGCTTTTAAACAGGAGACACCCAGTTTTATAGCTTACGAAAGGGACTAATTGTGTTCCACAGCTTCCTAACTAGTTTGATCCTTGAACTCCGAATCATTCTTCCGTCTGGTTGGAAGTGGAATGCAAGATGACTGCTTCCCTAGAAAGCAATGCTGAGAATGAACTGTGAATGCCTAGCTCCTTTTCACTTCCCCAGTAACATATTTGAAAAGAGGAATTTGTTTTGTATTTCCTAAAAAAATTGCCCCACCACATCATGAGCTAGTCTCTAAACCAGGCTCTCCTGTTGAAAGAGGAATTCATAAAAAATACTTGTAAGTTGAGATAAAAGAGAGAAATGGTTTTATATTAAGATAAAACTGTGACGGATATAAAATCTCTAAAAACTCTGTAAAGATTAGAAGGCTACATAGCCAGTGTCTTTCATGAAAAGTGTCCTAAGTACCACCCCCAGCTTACCTGATGGTAAGTTTATTTCAGCTGCCTATTGCTCAGCAGAATGGAAAAAAATACACAAATCGGAAAGGATTACTTTAGATCTGGGATAGCAAAGATGGGCTTTAAAGAGCATAATCTCATCTTTATACCAGTCTGGTAAAGTCCTGATTCCTTGATGGTAGCATGCAAGTACAAAATATATCTGAAGCATGTAGGCATTTCTCCAGAAAGTTTGAATGTTCAATTTGTGAAATTACAGACCGTTGCTATAATCTAGCATTTAAAAATTAAATACTGATTGGCAGTATTTCTTACACGGTTCATAAAGAAGGAATCCTAGTTTTGTATGTTGGTGGCTTGTTGCACATAATAAGGAATATTTATATTCATTTCAGTGAATGGCAGAAGCATCACTGGCTTCTTGTCTTCCTGGCTTCAGTGCTACTGAAGTTCGGCAAAATGCCATTCATGACTCACACTATTTATTTATTTATTCTTTATTTTTAGGCTAATGGGAACTTTATGAATTCCTTCCCTGATCTCTAAGAGAAATACCAGTTAGCTGTGAACCTGAAAAACAGTGATTCAGACTCTTAGATTACTACCTTAATGAACATCCTTAACTCTTAATGAGAATGGTTAATCACCAGATAATTAATTTGAGTTCTGAAGATACTGTTACTAACATTTGATTTAAAATTATTTCCTTGCCAGTACAGAAATTCACACTATTCAAAGGTTTGTCAAGTTGACAATTATTGTTTCAATTAAGATTTTTTTTTTGAAATCTCAATATTATTTTTCATTCGCAATTTTACTTAAATCTCAAAAAAAAAAAGGCACCATAAAAAGCACATGCATTACATATAACATAAAGAACCTGTGTCATCCTTCAAGTGACAAACCACATGAAAATGCATGCGCAGTTAGGAAGGCAGTAGTGCAATATCACATGTACGAAACAAGCTCAGTGTCTGGAATGGTGGGAGCTGAACTCTTAAGATAGCCTTTGGGACAGTTTCAGCTCTCAGCATGTCTTGCCTTTTGTTATACAGTCTTTTGCTTTTTCTAGGTCATCATTTCGATTATAACTTTTGTAGTTCAAAACATACAGTAGAAAGTACACTCATGCTGTAATAACTTTCAGTATTAGGTACAACATAATTCCAGTCAAGGACACAGAGTGAAAGTCATTCTTCATAATATTTGTGCAGACAATGGAGGCATTTCATGCATTTAGTTTCATGTTATATTAATGAAACATTTGGTTTTTATTCAGGTAGCTTATTTCCAGTGAAGGGGGTAATTTTTTCCTTCTGCTAGAAGCGTAAATTATAAAAACATAACATACAGCTTCCTCTAAATGAGATGTAGTCAGACATGGGAATGAATTGGTAAGCTTTTATTTAGTACACAAGTGGCATTAATTGAACCATCTCCTGCGTATAACTTACTTTAAAGTCTGTATTTACTGTTTTAAGAGTTAGCATTTAAACCTTTAGTATTTTATTACACAATTTTAGCTTGAATATTTTCCAATAAATCACAGCTCACTCTCAGCTAGGATTCATTTATGATGTTACTTTCACCTTTTGTTTGCTGACAGGAAAATGAGATAAGAGAAAAATCTTAGCTGGAGGTCTGGACAGGCAGATATGCTTGATGGGGCTGTAAGAAGCTAATAGGGTAGAGACATCTCAAGCATTCCCATATACATTCCCAAAAGATTTTTTTCCCCTCCCTTGAGAAACAACACATAGTCCAGTGGGACTTCCTGCCCCAGGAAAAGAAAAAAAGAAAAAAAGGCCATTTAAAATGTCTCTTTTACAGACACAACTGCTTTTTTCTTCTGCAGAGTACTAATTTTTTCCAAAAGTTACATGCTACTAAAACTGATAACTGACTTTCTGAAAAACATAGAGAAATGCATTAATTTATTAAAAGCTATTTTAAAATAGCTTAAGATCTGGTTACTTGGGATTGATGCAATGCCCTTAAAATGTGTTCCCTGTCAAGATAAATGGATCTTGGATGGGATAGTGATTCTTCCATTTTTATTCTGACTTCAAGCAGTAGCAACATTGATAAACTGTGAAAAGAAGTATGAAAAGCTGTTTTAAAAGGAACAAAATTGCCTGCAGAATTGAAATTTTTACAGTATTTCATCTTCATAACACAAATACATTGCAGTGATGTGGAAATACAAATATAAACACACATGGAAAGCCAGGCAGTATGATGTTCCATTCATTACATACATGGACATTAAGCAGCATGCATATATATGTAGGTAAAATACTTCACATTGCATATATGAACTGCTGTGATGAAACTGTAATGGTGTTTTCATCTTTGTAAAAAGACTACGTTACATTTCACTACTATCCATGTTCAGTAGGATCCAGAAAGTCAGGCTTACCCCAAGAAACCCAACCTTAAATTATACTACAAAAAAAACCCAGTTTACATACTTAGTATTTTAATTGCAAATGAAGTCTGTTTCAAAAGTCCCTGACAAAACTGTATTCTCTGTCATTTTATACAAAAATATATCTGTGAATCAGAAATTTAAGGATTCTGTGGCATATATGAATGACCATCTACAATGAGACCATAGCACATTGGCACGAGTTTCAAATTATGGGCTAAATCCTGCTGCAGGTGACTCATGAAGAAACCAGATGCAGCCACAGTCCAAAGAACACTGCCACTCTGAAACAAAGGGCAAGGCATCTAAGACCAAGCATTACTCGGTTAAAGGGGATTAAAACCATCTGGAGCATGAGAAATAGGAAGGTCTCAGCTGTACTCCAAAAAAGTATTCAGAAAAAGGACTAATGAAAAGTATTCAGAAAAAGGACTAATGTCGCTAGAACTAAGCTAAACTGGTTATGGATAGTTAAGTTCATTTTCCATCTTGCTCACTTTTGTGTATAAACACAGATTTTAAAGAACAAAATGTCAGGATGATGACTAAAGGTATTGGACGAAGTGATTAAATGCCTTTGGTTTAAATTCACAAAGATATGTTTTGAATAAAGCACAGGACATTTTCAGTAGGGATGCAAGAGTAGTAACTCAGAAAGCTTTTGACAGCTTAATATATGTCAAACCCTGTAGCTTCAATGTATATTTAAAAGTGCCTAGTTGTAAATGTTGTATCTTCTGTTGTTTTCTACAGGATCTATCCCAGTTCCGAAAATTCAGAACAAAAATAAGAGGAAAAAGGCTACAGACGTACCATTATCTTTGCAATTTTCTCTGTATCTACATTAGATGACTAAGCATGCAATATATGTTCCAATACGTGTTGCAATACAACCTGTTCAATACTTCTGCAAGTTCTTTTGAACTACTTTGTAAACTAATTACTAGGCACAATCAAAGTCTGTATAGAAATAGCTGTTTCTCATGGAAACATAATGCATATTCTTTGGGTTTCTCCATTCATTCAAACTGTGAAGAAAGCTGGTTTTAGTTAAATTATTCCATATTTATCAGACAGCCAATGCCAAGAATATTAAGGGCCTAAAACTTCAAATTAATGGCAGGAGAACAATCAGTTGTCAGTGCAATCAGCGGAAGACAATGACCCTCGAAAACACTAATATCCTTGGGCAAATATTGGGCAAAGTCTGTATTTAAAACTCTAGCATATAATTTTAAATCATGTTACTAATTACAGTAACTTTTCTATGCTATTGACAGCCACAGATATCTTGGTAACAGCTTTGACGTCTAGGACAGATCCACAATCCACCAACTTGACAGGACGTTGCCCCTTCTTTTCTTTGAAGTTAATGCCTCCAGGCTTAGTCAAAAGTCACAAAATACTGTGAGAGCTAGTGCAAGGAGAGGAGCAGGAATACATGGCTGGAGCATGAAGGTGTATGACCATTCCATTTATCCAGCAACTAGCGTTAGAATGAACAACCTAAATGCAGCCGAGCTTCATACAGTGTATCACACACAACAGTTGCTGAGTTTATGGGGCTAATGATGTTTTTTGTGCAGTGAATGTGCTGATCTGAATACAGGGCTGTAGAGATATGACTGCAGATAAACTTTGACCTCTTTGATACTTCTCCTATCAGTTTTAGAGTGGATGCTTTGTTGTAAGAATAAAGATTATCTTCAGATTTCTTTTGACAAGAAAAAAGTCTAAAAACTGTTTTTGGAATTTTCTCAAACGTACAGATAATATCCTTGAAAGTGATGAATTGCTTAGTTTAGCAATCCATATTTGATTCAATGAAAAAAGATCTTGACAGATTCTGATGATCTTAGGGGTTGGATGGTGAATCCTTGGGTACAAAGGATCATGCAGCTCCAGCCACCTTCCTACTTGCACTAAGGGACACAGCACTATGTGGAAACTCAGGATTAACATACTTCTCTCTGAAAAGAAATGTTACAGTTGAAAGAATCGGTAATATAAACATTAAGAAAATCACCAAACTTTATTAGGAAAGACTGCTCCAATAAATGACAAATTTAATAAAATGAAACTAGCAGCCAGTACTATTTGTACCATTTATACAAGGCAGCATTTGTCAAAGAAGGGATGTATGTGTTCATATAGTTATAAATGCTGCCAGGAACATGACTCTTTAATTAGTACTAGCACATTTGGCAACAAAAAACAAAAGCAAGATCTCATAACTTTAAATGAAAGAATGATAACGTGCCTTAAAAATGCACAATTAAGTTACTGATTTTTTGGAAAATTGTTCTGTAATATGGATACTATACAATAGCAGTCAGGAAGGCTCTTCATTTAAATAAGTACTGGCAACCTTTCATACAGGATTAATACTATCTCTGCCAGTGGTTAGAAAACAAATTTCTTTTAACGCATACTCCACATGTTGTCTTTTCTTTCTTGCCAATTTAAAGCTTACTTAAAAAAAGACAATCTTGGCTATAAGAGCAATGTTTTGGAATGTGCTCCAAAATGATTGATCTGTCCTCATTCTTTTGGTAGTGTCGCTGAAGTATTTTCATCAAATTTTATGATTTTATATGATTTGAAGCAATAAAGCATGACAGCCCCAAACGGATGACCTTAGAGAATTTTGCCTCTAAAAATGCATTACCGTAACTATATTACAAATCTTATTGGTGAAATTATTTTTCAATTTTCCAAGCTGTTTTTGCTATTTAAGCATACTTTGAGACATATTTTTTTTTCCCATCTGTTTTCATTTTTATATTTACTGTCTTGAAGAATACATGCCAGCCAGTCTTACACAAAAAATAGAATGCTTCATGAGAAGAATCCCATGAAGACTTACTGAAATGCTATTAACTATCTATTCCTTCTTTCAAATCTGAATATATTTATACCTCTTTATCTCTTCCCTGCAACTGCCTTTAAGATAGGATTCATTGACTTACTTCCTTAAAAGCAGAATTTCTGAAAGATGCATCACTAATAGTCTGCTTTTTGACTATTTTTTGACAATTACTTTGTCCAAAATAGCCATCATGTAATTTGGGTTGACATATTATCAACAAAAGTCTTATATGACAGCTATTAATCAAATTGAAAAGAGATTAAAAGTTGACTTTCTACAATAGCGAGGTGGCTAGGAGCAATCTGGCAAATAATCCTTGCTGCACCTTCCAAATTTGAGCAAAATATGGGAGAAGACAGACATGCTGTTCAGACCAACCTGTCAAGCTTCTGAACTCATGGATGGGGACCGAAGCATTTTATCCCTGTGCCTTTCCCTCTTGCAAATGACCCAAGGTATTCTCTCCCTTGCAGAAATTGTGAATGCACTATTTCTTACAAAGGAAGGAGGCTGCTCAGTAGGAGCTGATAAATAGCATTCTACAGAGAAATATGCCACAAAGAACTGAAGCATTTCAAAATGGCTCCTAATCCTCAGTGTTGTTGATGAAATTTAGCCTTAGTTGTCTTAACTGGAGCCGGTATTGAAAAGGTTCCTCCACCTCACTCTCAGGGAAGCCCAAGAGCCTTGCTCTCTGAGAGTATGCAATGGCAACATGTTCTGCTTTTGCTAAGGTCAGTGGGAAATAATGGGCATTTTGGATTAAAATATTTCTTTTATTTGTCTTTGAAGAAAGATGACAGTAAGCACCTGCCCCTAAAAAATAATTAAATGTAATAGTACAAAGACTTACTTTCTACAGTTTTGCACTATATGATGAAGAGGGAGGAAAAGACAAGCAAAGAGGGATGAGTAGGTATCTTGATTCAGGTCAGGAAAAAAGATTTTATGATGTGCACATGGGAAACTGCACAAAAGTCAGACAGGATTAGTGAACATGAAGAAAAAAACAAAAGGGATTTATGTAATCATGGTCTTTAGGGTTTTTTTTCATTTGAGAAGCTCCTAAGTCACTTTACGGGTCAGTATCATTTTGATGCTGCATGTTGCTCTAAATTGGAATAAATGAGCCAGATCATAAAACTGGCTTTGAATCTTAAAATAAATCCCTTTTGATGTTCATATTTCATGCTTTCAAGTAAGCACAAATACCATATTCCCTAAGTTACTTAATATTTTTAAATTTAGAAACAGATGTGATGACAAATTGTTAAACTAAAGTCAAGAGAATACTTCAGCGATTTAGAATACATCATATGAATGAGATACCATTTGAAGAGGTTAGATACTTGGAGATCGGCTCATACTCACAGATATTCAAATAAGATAAATTATGAAAACGCAGATCTGTGTGTCCAAACAAAACTGCTTTCGAAGGTTGCAAGCAGAGTGACAAGGGGTGTAAAAATCTGGCAACCAGAACTACCAGATGCCTTAAATTGTAATCATGGGTTTTGCGTACTGTAATCAGAGCAACATTACAGCTGTGTGTTTTAACTGGGCAATTGCCTGAGCCTACCATAAAATGTTTACCTTACCTTTAAGCCCAGAATTAACTCATTTTCTAGTGGTGTGTTTTGGAATAAGTCAGCGATAACATTTTCAAAGAAGTCATGGAGTTCTGTAATCCTATTTTCAGAGATGGCTTTGCTCAGATTACCATTTTGATCTCTCCCTCTAGTTAACAAGGAACCAACCTTGAAGAATAGTTTAATATCCACAGTTATTTACACAGGAGTATAGTAGGTGTGGGTCAAAGCTTGTTCCAGATCTGAATCTCAAAGCACTGTACTCTGTTATAAAATGGCTACCAAAAAAGCCTTATTAGACACAGAAATGACTTCAGAATTAAGTATTTAAACCAGTTTTTGCATTCCTAAATATTAAGCATTTAAAAGTACTTAAGCTTTTTCTACTGTTTTGTTTCTTTATTTAGAATTCTGATAAAAATGCACACAGAACAGTGTTAAATGACATCTGACCTCTTCTTGGACTTTTGAAAATAAATTTAAGTCTAGATACAGGAAGATGACTACACTCCTAAGCTTGTCTTCTAAGGCATTCCCATCACTGCCAAAGCTGGTGAAGCTTCTCTTGACGGTTACAGTGGTGCGAGCACTAAGGCAGGAAAGCTTCCAAGTGCCTGCAAGCATTCTAACCACTGCACCTTCTACCTACCTCCTACAAATCTTTATTCCTGCCTTTAGAAAATGGGTGGCTGTACGTTCCTTGCCATATTTGCCCTTCCTGTCAGAGCTTAACATGAGGAAACTTCACATAAATGTATAACAGACAAGGAACAGATTTGTTTAGCAAGGCAGCCAGCAGCCTTACTGTACTACCCCCCCTCCAACATTTAAAGAATGCAACTATCTTCTTCTCTCTTTCCTTTCCCATGTAGCTTCAGAATTACATCCAAGACAGTATGAAGAAAGAAATGGTAGAGATCCAGCAAACTGCAGTGCAGAACCAGACTGCAGTAATGATTGAAATAGGCACAAACTTACTAAATCAAACAGCTGAACAGACTCGCAAATTAACAGATGTTGAAGCACAAGTAAGTAATGAATTTCAAACTAAAAATGCTTCTGCTTCCCAGACACCCACAAGTATACATTTAACACAGTTTAGTGTTACACTATGCAGTTCAGCAATTAGAAGTCAATCATTATAATCAACAGCTCTAGCTGTCTTAAAGAAACATTACTAATTGGTAATACATAGTTCCATCTTAAGCCCACTGTCATCACTTGAAAAACTTCCATTACAGGAGGATTTGAAGTGTGTCTAGCAAGACAATTGTTCCATTCATCTTTAAGGGTAATGTGCTTAAAACTACTATACTATATCCAAGCATCAGTTGGGTACTAGTGTGCTTTTATACAACCCCCATTGTATATCTTTGTTGATAATTCACCTTTCACAAGCAGAAAAAAGAGAGTTCTCTCAGCCTGCCTTTCTTCCATTTATCAGGTTATTTTTTTTTTTTTTTACATTTCAGTTTTCTTTGTGTGTTTTCTTTTTAATGAATGTTTTCACATATACTGTAAGTGGGATAATAGTTCATTTCCAGCACAATGCACTGTATTATTGTCATTTAACAGAGGGACAAGTAAACATATCGGAGGTGAATCAAGAAAAAGGAATTGGGAGGAGTCTACTAGAAATGTGAGATGAGCAAATTCACACAGAAATAAACTTGCCTACTGTACATATTAGTCTCTAAATTATTTCAAAAAAACAACCAAAAAAGGATTTGTCTTTCCTTGTTAGACACTTTACTCTCTGTAGAACTCATCCAATGAATTAAATTACATATTTTAACCTAAACCAGGCCTTTCTGAACTCCTTGATAAACTGATGGTTCATAGCTGACAGGCGTACTGAATTAAGCTTTCTGACTGCATTATTCAGGAGCCCATTATTTTGCAGATGTTAGGAGAATGTACTTACAGTAATGTCTTTATGAAAATTACTCAATTATTTTCTGCTTAGAGGAAGAAAATCATCACTAACTTTCCTTCTCTGCTTGAAATTACTGGTGACTGGGTTAAGGGCTTAATTAGCAACATAAGGAAATTAGCCAAACAATTGCTCTCTCAAGGACACTTGCTTTTGGCAATAGTTTTCAATTACACTAAAGTGTGAAATCATGTCCTGAATGACTGTTTAACATGAAGGACATGAGTAATCAATTCTTTCTGCCAAGGAAAGCCAAATTCTGCTGAATTAAAAAAAGTTGTTCTAAAACAATGAGAAAATATTTCTAGAAAACATGCCTCAAAGTAATGCAATCTGATACAAACCAAAAAGTATCTTCCATGTTTTCTAATATCTGAATTTCTTCATTTAAAGATGGTAAACAATACATGTAGAGAAAAGGTAACATTAAAATTCAAGGAATGAAATAACCAAAGTGTGGTTTACATGATTAACACTTTAAAATATAATTCGGGATTAATGAAAGTAGCTAAGAGTGAACTATCTAGTGATTTCAGCACTGGGCCAAGATTTCAAGCAGTGAAAGATAAGCAAAGTACTTACTTTCTGCACCAGACTGAGAAACTTATTCCCTGAACAGCCACCATGATAGTTCCAGTAATGAAATAAGAATATCAGAGGGTAAAGCATGACAACAAAACTTAAAGTACACAGCAAGTTTCAGCCATTGATTAGAAACAGTGTACTACTGAAATATTACCAATGATATGTGGTAGGGTAACAACAAAATCAGTGCAACTCTGTGTATTCTTCTTCATTCTACTTCTACGGGTATTTGTTCCCAAATTAGGTGTTAAAAATATTTTTTTTTTTTTTTTTAAGTTAGAGGCTTAAGTAGAGATTTCACAACATAAAGAAATTACAATTTATTTTAAAAAAGTATCTCAATTTTAAAATATTTTTATACATTTTATTTAGGTATTAAACCAGACAACCAGACTTGAACTTCAGCTTTTGGAACACTCTCTTTCAACAAACAAATTAGAAAGACAGATTTCAGATCAGACCAACGAGATAACTAAATTACAAGAAAAGAACAGGTAAGTTTGCCTATCAACTCAATAAAATGCTATTCCCTGATGTGTCCTAATGGTTTTAAAACCAAATGTACTCAAATAGGAAAATAAGGCCTTGTATAGAAGCTCTCCACACCCAGCTATGCCCATTACAAAGGTCATATATTATTTAAAGCCTAGAGAATCATGCAGGTTTATTCTTCTTTTCTGTTTATATATAATACTTCACTATCTAAAGTTTCCCCTCTATATGGAACTTAAGGTTAAAACTGAAACACTTCTCAGTACTTCAGTTGTAGCCAATTTATAGTCTTCTTTAGACTTCTGCATTATGTAACTCGACTCAAACTAATCCAGTGCAACCACATCTTTAAAATTTATTTCCATGTAGTACACAACTGTCTGAATGCACAATCAGGTCTTTGCCAGATTTTTTGTCTAACCTGGTAAGTCAAACGCTACTCATATTCAATATTCCTTGCTAGTCAATAATCTTTTGAAATTCTGACCTATATTCAGCTATTACTCTGATCAGTTTCTGTACTCGGCTGTTGTCCAAAGGCTCATTCCTTTTTTCAGCTGGTGTCATTTTCATATCACCAGGGTCCTATTTTACTTTTGGCAATAAACAGTTTACAGAGAAATCTAAAAGCAGCAATAACAGTAGGTTTTCTCCTTCAAAGCCATGTTTTTCAATGAGAACCATATGTGCAAAGTGCTTTTTATTTTGAAAGAATTAGCTTAAAAAAACCAGGAGACATGTTTTGACATTTTAGTTCACTACTCTACACATTCATATACGCTCCCTAAAAGTTTTATCTACCAGCTTAATAAAAACAAGCATCCTTATCAAATGGAAAGCAAAGTAAAAACTGAATCTTAAAATGTCACTTTTTTTTTTTTTTTTTGTGTTGAACTCTGCAGACTTTCGACTACCCTTGTAAAACCCACGTAAAGACAAAAGCATTTCTCACCTAACAAAAGATAATCTAATATTGAGCTAATCTGCTTGAAACATAAGGTTCAGGATTTTTTTTTTTTTCAATAACAGCAGTGGATGTTAGGTAAACTTATCCCTTTTGGTCATTCATCTTTTAACATCAGCTTTCTCAGAGTCTGCATCAGAACAATTACCAATAAAATGATATTCCAGCCAGTCATGTACTCACACCAGCTCCAGAACAGGAGATGAATTACACATATTCAAGCAACTATTTGCATGTTTCCCTGTCTTAATACCGTAAAGCTTATTTAAATATATATTTTACTATAATTACAGGACGTGCAAAAAGGTCATAGGTTTATCTTTAAATAATTTTCATCTTTTAATAGTGTAAAAACATGAAATCTTTCACTGTATCTTTTCCTTCATAATGTTGAATTATCAAACACCCAGTTATTACACTTTAAAAGCCTGCTATACAGACTATAGTAGATAAGGTTGTTTATGAATGTACTAATATAATAAATTAAAGCACATGTATCAAACTAAACACAGCTTTTCTTCAGCTTTCTATTACATTCATGGCATCAGAGAGTAAAGTTGAGTACTTACGAAGAAAAAAACTTCTGCAACAGGCTTGATTCTCCCTATGTCATATCAGAATTGTTTCTCTGGAGCCTAACTGTAATCCTTTATTTAGCTTTCTAGAAAAAAGAGTTCTTGAGATGGAAGACAAGCATACTCTTCAGCTGAAGTCAATAAAAGATGAAAAAGATCAGCTTCAAGTCCTAGTAGCCAGACAGAATTCTATTATAGAAGAACTAGAAAAACAGTTAGTTACAGCTACAGTAAACAACTCAGTTTTGCAAAAGCAGCAACATGATCTGATGGAGACTGTTCACAACTTGCTTACTATGATATCTACACCAAACTGTAAGTAAAAGCAGACATGCTTATATCATTTGAGTGCCATTCCCTAAATTGTGTACATTATTAACTATAAAGTCTTGACAACCAGTTTTGCCACACTTCTGCTTCTCAAAAATTACATAATTTTCCTTAAATTTTGCATCTGAGTTAATGAACGTATTTTTTAGGGGCACATGGGGAGGTGGTGGTGGTGGTGGGGAAACAGCTGCAACATCTATATGTTTTCTTTTCAACATTTTGTTCATCTTCCATGGTTTATATTGGTTTGCCTGGAGACTTCTTCAGTGGTTCTACAAAATACAGAGATGCCAAGTATCATTCATCTCACATGGCATTCATTCATGTACATATTGCCCATATATTTAGGTCAGACTGCATGATGCAGGGCTGTAGCCTTTCTTCTTGGCTCCCACAGGTTGCTTTTGCCACCTCTTACTGCTCTGTGCACACAGAGTTGATCAAAGAAAGGACAAATTATATTGGCTATAGAAGCCAAAAGAATCAGTAGTGACTCAGTTTTTAGCACCTATATATACCCCAAACAACAAAAGCTCCAGCCCAGGGCAGCACGTAATCCCAGAAGTCCTCAGTCTTTCACTGAAGCTTCCCTGTTCATTATAAAAATCCCTCAACCTATCAAATTTTGTAGGCAATAGTCTCACCCTTAGATGCTTGACAGCCCTGCAACAAATAATAGTGACTGAGCACAGGTTCTGAATTTATGAGCACAGGTTCTGATTCGCAAGCTCCATTAAAAAAAAAAAACCCACAAGCCATAAACTGAAAGTTAAACAGGATTTAAACAAATGAACAAAATCCTTATTTTGAATTTCATGTCTGATATGGAACTTTGCCAAATCAGTAAGGTATAGCTGTTATATATAAAACAGTACAGAATTTGGCGTATCTGCCTGTAAAATTCTCAGGACTCAAAACACAGATGCATATTACAGCTTAGAAAACAGTATAGATGGACTTTGCTACTGTAAGTTGAATCACAAAAAAGGAAAAGGGTGTTCAGGAGTCCTTGCTTTCAGTGGCATCCTAAATTATATGATATAGGTTTTTCTAAACAAAGAAATACTAAGTTTTTCGTCTTAATTACTGATACTATCCCCTTAAATACCATTACCAAGGTTGTACATGTTCCCGCTGATACTATCTGCTATGCTAGTGCACAAATAAGTAAACAAGTCAAAGTCGTGTTGGCTACAACACTGTTAAACCCAGAGTGGAAAAAATAATGAATGCTTGCCAAAAAGACAAAATTAGCAGGGAAAGCTTCTAAGACAGTATACAAACAATAGAGTGTGGAAAAGCTATCAAAACACTGAAAGTTATTTTTATGTTTAAGGCAAAGCATGTAAACAGGTAAATAATGAATAAGCAAGTTCTTTTTCAAGAACATAATAAGCAACTGTAATATAAGCATGTATTTATCTGGCACTTAAAACTTTGTACTAATAGGCTGTGCTTGTTAGATTAAGTTAAAAGGGGGAATACACAGAACCAACCCCAAAAGGGTAAAATACAAAATAATCAGCCAGCAGGCAAAGTGCCAGGAAATTCCAACCTCCATAGTTAATAAAGAACTGAACAAAAAGATGAGCCTTAGACTCTTCTGTAAAATAAGAAGGCTTAGGCATATTAAAATGCATTTTTTACACAAATGAATTCCAGAAGGGGTATCTCCTTTGTGGGTTGGGCTGCGCTGCTGAGTTTCAGCTTGGTACATACAGAGTTCTGTCTGCTCAGTACACGGTCAAAACCACTAAAACTGTGTAAGTTAAGTTATTCCAGTCAGCTGTATTAGAAAAGATTTCATAACTCTTATGTTAGATTTCACAACACTAGAGTACTGGCCAAAGGTCATTATTAATATAACCAGTTGCTAGTTAGGAATGTTTGTAATAGTAGTTAGTGCATGCAGAGGTTGTAATGCATGTAGGAGTCCCCAGCAAAGGCAATAAATGGAAATAGAAACAGTTCAACTGAATGAGAAAATATATCCTAAGTTCTCTTATTCCACATATTAAGAAATGTCAGTACTTTTTAACCAATCAAGCAATCACACTCATATCAAAATAATGTCTCTAAATAATACACAGTAACAACACGTGTAATTTTACCTTCATTTCTTTTGGGACCAGGCGTAATTTTCAGAACTGCAAAGTTTTAAGCTGACTACATCATTAATTGCTTCTTAGTAACATCTGTTCATCTTCTCTTAATGCCTTCACTTTCTGCTGTATTTTTAACAGCTAAGAACAACTTCATAGCTAAAGAGGAGCAAATCAGCTTCAAAGACTGTGCTGAGGCTTTCAAGTCTGGACTGACAACAAGTGGAATCTACACTTTAACAGTTCCAAACACTGTACCAGAAAAGAAGGTAGGACGCCTATAAACTGCTACCTAGGCATGAAAGTTCTTAGATCTGGTAAATATGCTATTTTAAAAGCTAATTAATAGTGAAGTTCATTACTACAAATTTTTTTCTTTAATGAGCATGTCATCACTTATAGATCTGAGTGTCTCACAGGAAGTCCTTCAGGTGAAATCTTGGCTTAGTCAAAATGAACAAGCATTTTATTGTTCATTTCAACATGCCAGAATTTCATTCTTTGTTTCCTCATAATTAACACTATTAATGAAATATAGTACTATAATTTCTTCATAAAATCTCTAACTCCAACACAGTTGCTATGCATGATCATCCATCTCTTGTCTCCTCCAGCTTCCTAGCTCTTTCACATGCCCAAGTCCTTTCAGGTGGCAAAAGAAGGTAAGATCAGGGGCAAAGAAAGAGTACTTATTTATGTGTGCTCATGTAAGCAATCTTCTAGTACTGGATTCAGTACTGGGTTCCAGTTCTTTGTTAGGCAGAGTTTTAAGGGCATTTGTGTAACAATTAGATAGCAATTACATCAGCACAACTGACAGTAACAGAGAGGACTTTCCTGGAAAATACCACTCTGATTTAAATAGAAGATGAGTTTGTGGTGTTTTCACTGTATCAGTTTAAATTAATTCCTCTATGGATATCTTGTCTCCTATGTGTTTAACTGAAATGAACTTCAGTGTCAATTTAGTTTAAAGCAATATACTACACCTTTATAAAAGAAATCTTCAAATAAAAATGGCACTCTGGATGAAAGAGCGGGTGCCTTACAGAGATTCTCCATCTACTAAAGTAAATAAAATGGTAAAGGTTCAGATGGTATAATTCAGTGGAAACAGTCAATAAAATCTGAAAGGGAGAAAAGTGTCAGGTGGACTGTGTGTCTATAAGCATTCTGAGGAGTGAGACTCAAATGATGAATGTTTGTTTCCAACTTTTCAGACACAGCAGGCTGAGGAGGCCAAGTGGCCAAGGGACATTTGAATATAAAGAAAAATGCTTAACATATTTCTTAGACAAACATTAAATAATTTTCTACCATTTTTATAATCTCATAAAGTAGTCATTTCCTTACAAAAAAAAAGTGTTTTATGGAGTGCTTAAGGCTCTACTTTATTATATCAGAAATACTTGGGGGGGAAAATCTAACAGAAAACTTACAAAAGCAGAGAAAAATGAGGGCACATGTGGAAAAGCAGTTGGTAAAACTCTGACAGAGAAAAAGTGAGAAAATCAAGTTGTGATAGCAAAGGTTTAGAAACTAAGTTCACCAGTGACTAGTCTTTGAAGTGCCAGAACTTAATCTAACCCAAGCCAGACTTTGTGATCTTTACCCTTACAAACCTCTCAGCTAAAGGAAAAAAGCAGGATGTTTGGATAAGTTCTACAAAATACAATACATAAAATTTACAATTTCTGCAGATATCATCTAGAGAAATTATGGTATTTGCTGTTTGCTTCCTTTGGGAAAGAGAAAAACAAACATAAGAGGTTGGTTTTCCTTTGGGATAGTCTAGTCTGTATTCAATACATCTGTTTCACAAGAAACTTAGTTACATAAGATGCAATAAAGTGTTTTATTACACATGAAGCAGAATGGTATTTAAATAGCATATTTATCTACAGTCACAGTTTTAGAAGCTAAACAAGATGCAAGCTACTGCATCTCTAAAGTAATAGATTGCAGTAGTCTTCGTGAGACATCTCAGGAATGATTACATTCCCTGATTCTCTTAATATTACTTCTCTCAGGCTTTTACCTTTGGTTTTAATTTTACTATCAAAAATAATATATATAGCATTCATATTTTCTAAAAGCAGACACAAGTGCATGCCATATTACAGAATGAAAATGTCATAAACTTTTAACACTGCATTTCAAAGACATAAATGTTTAGGCAGTTTACATGATCTGAATAATGTACATTTCCACAAAATTAAAACCTACCAAAATATTCTATCCCTGAAACAAAAGTGCAATCAAAATTTCCTAAAATATAGAGCATTAAAATGGACATTAAACGTTTAATCATATCAGATTGAATATTTGAACGTAGAGGCTTAAAACACTTAACAAAAATCCCTGTTCTGGTAATTGACTAGGTTAAGAAAGTAGTTAAAATGTAATAATTTAATTAAATTAGTAATTCATTTACTAATATCAGAGATTTTATTCTGCCTACTTCAGATAGAATGAAAAAGATACTTCAAAGGACAGCAAAGGTTTACTTACTATATGGCATAAAAATTAAAAGACTAAAAAGTTTTAACCTGAAGCATATTTTTTTATATAAATGCAAATGTGGAAGAGGAGTTGTCAAGGGAAGTGAAGGTTTAGAGATAATCAACACATTACACCATTTTCAAATGTTATGATGTGGATGGCCACTCAGACCAGGAAACAGAATGACCTTTTTTATGTGCAGAAGTGCTGCAGTGCTGTTTATGTTTTTGTCTTTTCCTCTTGTAACACCTTCTGACCTCCCAACAGGCTTATAAACAACTTCTGTGTAATCTGTAACTGATCCCACTTTACTAATTTGTCTCCCATCATAATCCAGAACTAAAGAACTGCATACAAGAGCCGAGAGGAAAACTATTATTTCTTTCCATTAATATTTTCAAGCTTTCAAACTTTCCTGTTCTACGCCAGGACAAAAGCTAAGTCCTTTTAAAAACACTGAGGAAAAACAGCAAAAGACTGCTGACACAAGGAAAAAAGGCAGAGGCAAATCATGAAAAGTTAATTGCTTCATGTTTACAGCAGGCACCTGAACAGATTAATCTTCTGATTAATTAATCTGGTTAGTTGTGGTCTAGAAGACCCTCATATATTAGCTCAACCTTTATGCAACTATTACGACCACATTACCCTAGATCTTAAAACAGGAGCAGAAGCAATGGCTAAGCTCTTTCCCATTTCCACCCATGTCAAGCTGAATTTTTTGACTGACACGCATTCCAAGCCAAGGCTTTTTTAACCAGAACTTTATTGCAGACAGTGATTTGGCCAAGTTTGAATTTATCAACAAAATGGTTTTGTGTAATTTTCCTAAAAAGTGTTTATCTGGACAACTAGGTAGTCGTTTCAAAAGGAGCCGTGGACCTTACATCTAAAATACACATACACAGATTGTTTGCAATTTTAATTCTATTAAGAAAGAGCATATGTGTGTATCTCTGATATAGAAAGAAGTCAGATGAGAGTTTGGGGTTTTTTTGTGAATTTTAGAAGTTTCATCATATCTTTTTCACTGGCAATTGGTATTAGGTTAAATTACATTATGAACCACATGTGTAGGTTGTTTGGGGTTTTTTTTTCTCAGAAAAGAGAAAGTAAGACCACAATTCTTATCTAGTAACATCTCTGGGAGCTAGAGATAGCAGAATACAAAATCATTAAGCATCATGACTCAGAAATGTTCAGATAACAGCCAAAAGTGATAGAATGGACTCTGCACAGAAATGGCCACCACAAGTGCTTTGGTATAAAAATTGGAGTGGTTCTTCAGCCTTATCATTCAGAAAGTAGGTCTGAAAATTCTTATGCCCCAAATATCCTAATGTATGAGAATAAAGAAGAAAAATCACTTGTACTGAAAGTCAACTTCCTAGACAGTTAAGACATCAAACTGCTTATAGCTTACACTCTTACAATCTTTGGAAAGGGGTTAGGGTACATTACAGCATTTTCAAAAATACAGCACTGATTCTAGCTGAAGGTGAAAAACATAAACAGCTGACCTTAGCTCTCATAGTACTACAGCTGCTAGAACTGTAAATACTGAAGCAGTTCACAAGATAAATCAAATATTCCCCCTGCCAATTTGTTGTAATTTGAGAGGCTAATCTCTTTATTCTTTTTGGCATCTGTTTGAAGACTCCTGCTGCCTGCCTAATCTTGGTATCTATTTTTACTAGTCATATGAAATGTTACATTTCATCCTTTTGAATATAAAACCTAGACTAGGCTGAAAGGTCAGAAGAGTTCTGTTCTAGTAATGAGTGCTAGAGAGAGCCTCATATGCATATCATTTTATTGGAGAATGAAGATTCTTTTTTAACTAGAAGTTATAATCCAAATAAATGCTTCGTCTCACCTCATCTTTCACATAATATCATGAAGAAATTGTTCCCTGTGCAGACAGACACAGTAATTTACTGTTTAAACTAAGTGAATTTTACTGAATAGCATATGCATCCTTAAAATTACTTACGAATATATATCATTCACTTAACTATATATAGTAGAAAGTAATAAACATAGGTCAACTTATTTCAAATTTTCTTTCCTTAAATCTTTACTGCCATTTTCTTCATAGAGTTTATTTTTTCCCAAATTAAAAATCAAGTGTGTATGTAAATTTGAATTTCCTAGTGTTACAATAAGTATTTTCATCTTGTTTATTCAGGGAATTGATTTCTAGGGAAATTATCTGGAAAGCAAAGGAATGATTTCATAAGCGAAGCTGCATATGTGAGAGTTTGAAAGACAGGGTTTTGGATTGCCAGTCAAGCCTGAAAGAAAAACATTGCACTTACTTAATAAGTGATAAAAAGAATTTTCACTTTTTAGCTAGTTCAAGGGAGCAAGTGTGCAACCACAAAGTACTTCAGGGTGCAAGGAACTGCACTCATCAGTACAAATTAAAGTTGCCACTTTCAATTAAATTCCAATCACTTGACATACTTTAACAAGAAATCCCTAATACAACTCTTTTCCTTATTTTTTATCTTTCCTAAAAGTCTCCAGTTGAATGTCTCACAGTTCTCTGATTTTGAACAGTCTAAATAAACCTTAAAAGACAGTACCTGCTTTGAATTTCCAATGTGTTACAGCCTATTGAAACACTAATGCATTTAATATTCGCAGCTTTAAGCGCTTTCCCTTCGGAAGTCTGATGCCTTTGAACAGTGTATATGCCCCTGCTTGCACTGTAAATTCCCTGTTTGTTTTATATAAATGTGCATATATAAATATGTGTAACACATACACGCTAAAAAAGCCAACTATATTGAAAACTCAGCCCACTTTTACTTCCTAAGATGGCACACAAAACAATGCCCCAGAACAGAAGTTTCTTTGAAGTCATGCTTTTTCAATGAATTTCCAGGATGACTAACAGTTCAAAGAACTTAAATCTGCTAACACTGATAAGACAGCCCTTCCATAGAAGAGGATGAAAAAGAGATACAGCATCAGTGTCATTCAGTCACGATTTGGGGCATTTATAGGCACATTGTGACAAGCAGCTGTAATAAGTGTCTCCAGTATATTGGCACCTTCAGTAATACCTGTTATCTCTGAAACTGCAATGAATATACACAAGAATTTTATTTAAGGCAATCACTTTCTATTTTAATCTAGAAGGAGGCTGACTGAACAAATCACTAACTTAAATTCTACTGCATGAGGGATGCATTTATTGGGTATTCTAAAACTGAATTCACTGAACTGCTTATTGTGTGTCAGTCCTCTCAGATGTTTAGCAATAACTTGGTAAAATCAAAGATGATTTATGAACATTTGGACATATGGTTGTTATTTTCTTGTTCTAGAATATCAGATATTAATTACAGGCTGTATATTAACATGGCTACAAGATTTAATTTTCAGATTATCATTGTTCTATACTTAGATTTAACTTTGGGGTCGGACCGTCTGCAAAGGCACTGAACAATGACAATGGAAATAAAAACATATTTCAGCTTGCTCATTGCCTGAATTTAACAGTATGTTAACATCTGTTAATGTTAATCTGACAAGCCATGGAAATTTGAAAGGATCTCTCACAAAAAGAGATGGAGAAGTGAAAACATCTTTTAGGAGAGATACTTCATCAGGAAACTCACAAAAATATCAGCACAAGAGGGAAGTATGGAATCAGAAGCTACATTCATTTTTTAATTCCTTCAGCACCAGCTATCAGCCATTTTTAAAGCATCATTTATATTCTGTTAAGCATCATATATACTGAGAAATCATATTGATTTGTTGACAACCACAGCTGATTTGTGCGAAGGCTATGAAAACCGGCATTTTAGGTTAATACATGTCTTGCATTTGTGCACTTTAAAGCTTGGCACAAATGCTTTGTATTTTTGTTTTGCCATGACTGCATGCACTTATGTTGTTACATGCTTACTCTCGTAGGCCTACTGTGACATGGAAACTGGTGGAGGAGGTTGGACAGTTATTCAGAGACGTGAAGATGGCAGCGTGGACTTTCACCGGACATGGAAAGAGTATAAGATGGTAAACAGTGTTTTCTGAAGCCTCAATGTTATTATCTGAAATCTAATATAATACAGTTGCATTAGTAGCATCCTTAGAATGCAAGGAGGCATTAAAAGTTATCTTTGTCCTTAGATATACTACTTTGACATTTTCTAAATGAACAAGTTGTTTGTCTAAGCAGGCTTGCAAGTGTGATGTTTGTTTTTTAAAGAGAAACTTCACTTTTCTTCAGTCAACTGTTTCATATGTCCACATTTTTTGAGTTGTTTATATTTGTGTTTCTAGTGGCAACAGTAGAAACTGCTCCAAACCTACTAAATAATATTGATTCACTATTTCAGATTCCTGAGTTTGTCTTCGCTGAAATTAACTTTTTGAAATATGGTAGATCTGCAACCCTCATAGACAGTAAATTCTTAGTCAACAGACTGAAAACTATTAAAATTAAAAACTGATGAAATGATAATTTCAAACTCAGAGAAAAAAACCATCTATTTTAATATACTTCTTGAATTACAGGGATTTGGTGATCCTGCTGGGGAGTACTGGCTGGGAAATGAGTTTGTGTCTCAACTGACTAATCAGAAACGCTATGTTCTTAAAATACACCTGAAAGACTGGGAAGGAAATGAGGCATATTCATTGTATGACCACTTCTCTCTAGCAAGTGAAGAACAAAAATACAGGTAAGCAGAAAAAATACAGATCTTAATTTAAAAAAATAACAATTCTAGACTGCATAGATGAATGATTGTATTTCATACAAAATATGATTTTTCAGTTCATTTAGAAAATGCTCCATTTTTCACCTACTGCCTAAACCAAATTTTTCAATGGAGAGAGTGTGTGTTTTACTAGTGCACACTGTGTGAATGTAACACACAAGATATACAAAGATGGTGAGATGGTATGGTGGGACAGGATACATGTGCCAGAATAATGGGCGGCAGCGCAGAGTCTTCAGGGCAACAGTAACCTGTCTGCCAGTGCTATCATATTCTGGTTCCCTGCAGTAAATTAATTTCTGGAAGGTGGATGATTAAAGTGGATAATACTGCAAGGAGATTTTCCACTTAAGTCCGTGACTAGTAGGGGCTGTTCTGGTGTCATGAACAGCATATCGAGGTAAAGCTACCTTCTACTTCCATGACCCACTGGCTTGAATTGCCAAAGAATAACTTTCCTACCTGTGAAAATTAAGCTAACAGTAAATGTGTAGTTTCATCCCTCAACAAACTTGTCAATTTAAACAGCAGATTTTAATGGACCTATTTCATATGCTCCCATAATTCTGTAAAACATGAAACTTCTCAATCTCTTCTAACATATTTTGTTAAAATAGGAAATAATACTAATTTCAAATAAATATATATAAATATTATGATAATAGTATACATTTCAAACAGTATCAGCCACAGCTGAAATATATGGGCAGTTCATACTCCATTCTCCAGGCTCTCTGTAAATGTAGTAGATACTGTTTGATTGCTTATAGAAGAAACCAGAGACTCCACACTGAAACAGATGCTTTCTTATGGCACGGTACATAAAATGTTTCTTTATAAGAATCTTAGATTCATGGAGCTTTAGGTGACTGTACAGAAAAACTATCTAAACTCAGATGAATTTCTCCAAGATTTCTAACAACTATTTGTTGTAAACAAAGTCAATCTGACACCTAAGAAAATTGATGCTGTTATTTCAACTTAAATTTACATGCAAAGCAATCCAAAACTGTCAGCATCCCCCCTCCTCTGCCAAATTGTTAGATCTAATGCCTTAATAGTATACAGTTGTCTCGATTCCAAAACAAATATTTTTTTCATCTGGAAACAGTCAGATTCTACAGCAGAGATTTTTTTTAAAGCAAGGCTTTACAATGCTTATAAAGACAATCTTTGCAAAATCAGTTATTACCCCATCCATTTACAATATTAAAAAACAATTACTGAAAACTAAGATGGTCATCTGTAAAATGATACTTTATTTTATCATGCAGCCAAATATGGAATGCATCATAAAATGCATTAGATTAAAAAATATATTTAACATTATGAAAAAGAAAAAAAACCTAGGAAAGTATTCAGTTAAGAGCATTAATACATTCTGAATGCTGGAAAGATTGGGCCATGAAACTGGAGTTTCATAGGTTCATCGAAAATTTGAGATCAAAATGGAGTTTGAGTCAAAATTCCTGATCTCACAGATAGGAGGTCAGACCAGGTTGCTCAGGGATTTATCCAGTTGTCTCTTTATAACCTCAAAATGTGGAGGTTGGACAGCCTATTCCACTGCTTGTCTGTCCTCATTGTGAAAAAGGTTCTCCTGATATCCAGCCAGAACCTCTCATTTCAATTTACATCTGCTGCTTCTCATCTTCTTGTTATACTAAGCAGTACTTTTAAAAATTGAATAATAATAATAAATGAATAATGTCTTTCTTACATTAGACTTGATATTTGATAATCAAGCCTAAATCATATATTATACTTGGGATCTTGAATACTATTGATGTTAGAAACTGTCTCACAGAATTTTTACCTTACTGAAGAAAAAAAAGGATATTTAACTTTCTGAAAAAGGTTTTTGAGAAAATCTGTAATGAGCCAATCTTTTGAAATATAAATGAATAAAAATTCATTTATTCTTAATATTTTCAAATAGAAAATATAAAATAGGTGAAAGTAATCTGTTAAACCACCAAAACCAAGTTCTATCATAAGCAGAGAATTACATGCAAAGTGAAGACTGATCTGGGGACAGATTAAATCTCCTCAGTCAGGTCTCCTCCTTAAGCAAACAGAATATGCTGAGAAGGATGAGCTGTTTGACACAGAAATGCAGTTACCAAAGAGATACGGTAAAAGAAGAGGGTTCAAGTCTTTGTAATTCAAGGCAGCACAGTAATTGCCTCCCCAGTTCAGTGCCGTGTACCCCTCCCCACTGAGACTGCATCTGCACCTTATAAGCAGATCCAAATAGCAGCGGCCTCACTGAATGCTTACCTTGCCAAGGAATTGAAGGAAACTTAAATACCTGTGAGGATTTAACATTAAATAAATATATGAAGGATGTGAAAGAGTAATTAGGAAACTGAAAAGCAAAATAACTGAGTGACTCCTAAAATACCAGTTACTGGTTGGAAATTAATAGTCCAGGTATTGCCATTATCTCCTGCATATGCAGATTTGCAATGCTAAATTGCCATGTTTTGCTAACAGCAAAGGAAGAATAAAAATGTTTTGGCTTAAACTCTTGAAGTTGATTAAAAAAGTAATTGTACAATGTACTTACAATGTTAAAAAATGCATGATCTGTATGAAAAGTTCCAGGAGTTAGTATCTACTTGCTCTCATTTTCATCTAATAAGACATGAACAAAACAGTCATTTCTACAAATGTGGAGGCTGTTCATTAGAATATTGTGCTGACCATTCCCGCTTATGTGAAAACACTATGCTGCAAAATAGCTTAAAACAGAACATTGGCCAGAAGTGAACTCAACTATTTGAACAGGATATTTATTGCAAACTATTCCATCATTATTTCGCAGATCAACTACCATTAACTTCCACATAATAATTGTTTTTCCATTCCTCACTTTTACAGGATCTACCTTAAAGGACTTACTGGGACAGCGGGCAAAATAAGTAGCATAAGCCAGCCAGGAAATGATTTTAGCACAAAGGATGCAGACAATGACAAATGTATTTGCAAATGTTCACAAATGCTAACAGGAGGTAGGAATGTTTTTTTTTGTTTCTTGGTCTTCCTATTTTTATTGGCACTGAAATTGTCTATGAGATAAATAGTGATAATCTGGATTTAGTAAATTGTGACTGCTGAAGAAGTCCAAAATCACTGATAGAAATGCTGGTACGGTGGCTCCAAATGAAATATTTTATCATTTGACAAAAGTTAGGTAAAGCAAAACAAGAGAAGTTAAAACTGGAGGGGAAAAAAAGTCTCTACAGTTGGGGTACAAGAAAGTCCTGTAATTGTGGAACTGATCAGAGGAACAGCATTCTTCTTCTAAGGAATGAGATAACATTCAGAGATCAAAATACTTAAGTCCTGTCCATGTCTCTTTCTTCCCCCTCCTTTTTAGAGGTTCACAGTTCATCAGTGAAATGGCTCCTAATTTTTTAGGCACAAACCCTTTCCCTAAATATCCAGAAGAGAAGAAACCCCTGAAAAGTTGCTGTATATAGTATATAAAGCAGAAGGGTACAAGTATTTAATTCCATTTTCCTATATAATTACGAAATTACAAGTTGCACCACATCTACTTTTTTTCTAATGCTGGTTCATCAGTTATTGGAGTTTTAGGTGGCATTTTTATCTTGAACGGTAGAAGCTTCAATAATTTATCAACCTAGAATTCCACATTCTGAAATGTAAACAACTGTAAAGTGGACTTCTTTTCCTGTTATCTCTTAAGCAATGGTTCGTTTCACTATAGCACATTGTAAGACAAAAGACAGCTTCAGTTTATCCAAAAGGATAACTGGATTACTACCCTGCAAAACAGAATACACACATTATCGCCATCATAACAGAAGGATAAAATACTATCTTACAAAAATACATTTTCCTTCTGAACCACTAACAGGTCAGGACTGTAAGAATACAAAATAAGTTTGGGCAGCTTTTTCCTCCATTTCCTTCTTACCAAGTTTCAGCAGAGAGGTTTTAAAATGATCTGCCTAGAGAACTGAATCAGGTAACTGAATTAATCCTCAAAAATAATTAAGAATGAGTTCAAATTGGTGAAGAACAGCAATTTACCAAAGTGCAGATAAAAACCAAAGACAGTATCATTATAGTTTGAGTTCTGCCCTCAGATTGTCAACAATAATATTTGATACATACATAATAAATTCAGCTTGATTGAACACCTTCCCTTCTCAATTTTAAACTAGTGTATTACATAGAATCATAGAATAGTTAGGGTTGGAAAGGACCTGAAGATCATCTAATTCCAACTGCCCTGCCATGGGCAGGGACACCTCCCACTAAACCGTATCACCCAAGGCTATGTCCAACCTGGCCTTGAACACCGCCA
>JAOEHY010010968.1:0-18828 GCA_025447955.1 Psilopsiagon aurifrons | reverse complement strand
AAGTTAAAATCGTGAAATAACGTATTCACCTCAAACATGTAAATTACATAAATAACATTTAGAAAGAAAAGTTCTTAACAGTCAATACAATTATGGAAAAAATATAGTTCAAATATAGTAAAAATAGATTTCAAACCCCAATTAAATGTTCTTTCTTCAAAGCTTATATGAAACTTCAAGAAACAAGTAGCAGATGATAAAATATTCAGCTGCTGGTACAGTAGAAGAGAAATTGTGAAACCTTTTTTGGCAAAACTATTGGAGTGATTAACTAGTAATCGGCTAGAATTTTACTTGGTTTATAACCAAAATAAAATTACCATTTAATCAGTTACAACACATGGAGTGCAGATATACTCAGGACTGCACATACATACCTTTTGTACTGGTTCGCAATTCAATACTTGAGAATGATCACTAAAGGGAGGAAAGATGCTTCCTTTTACCTGCACTGTAGTTTTAGAAGCCCACAGTAATTTTGCATTGCCAAAGTAATTTCTGAACTGAAAATACTGAGTCCATGACATGAATAATCTTTCTGTAAGGTGATAACATGCCTCTCCAGTTTATATAGAAGCACAGATATAAATAAAATACACCACAAATAAATTAAAGAACATTTATACTAAAATAAGAACCTACTTATTCAGATGTTAATTGATAAGTCAATTTATTTGCATTTTCCATGCCTACCAAAGTTTTTGTACACACTTCAAAAAGTAGTGGACGAAGGAGAAACAAACTCCTTACAGTATTTGCCTTAAAAAAAAAAATACTTTTTTTAATAGGCCTTCTTGTTCATGAAGCCTATTTAGATGGCTAATTTTTTTCCAGATACACAAAAGAAAGTTCTCAAGCTTGAAGGACCATTAAACTTACAGGAGCTGCAGGAAAGCTGGAAGAAAGCTCATATGGTTCCTCTGAGATCCAATGCCCCAATTCCAAAGACCACAGAACCTAAAATAAATTAAGCAGTAAGTAGACATCTTCTAATTTCTAAAACAGCAAACTCTTCGAAAGTGTATTGAGAAGTAACAGTACTGTTGCAATAGTTTGATATTTCATTTACCTGAACCAAATGATTTGCTGAAAAATCAAGCAGTCAGAAAGATGCCCATTTTACAACTGAAACCATTAATATACCAAAGTCCTACTTCTATGTATAGGTACATTAAATTTTAATACCCTATTATTATTTTTAATAATCATTCCCAAAACTAATCTATCCAGCATTTTTTCCTGGGTTGATTTTCTAAACCATTCTTCAAAACAATTTGTCATTCTAAATTGCACCTTGTAGACTATAATATTAAAAAACACACAAAGAGTGGCTTCTACCGCCCTTCAAGTGGCAGAAATATTGTCTTTATGTGAAAATGGAAGAAGATTGAAGTACCTCCCATGGCTCTGCCCTTCAGTCATATAAAGGGCATTTTGTTACTAGTTTCTAGATAGTCTAAATTCTGAAGCACACTCTGAAGGAAGAGGAGTTAATTTTCCTCAGTGGCTTCATCAGTGTGAGCTAAGCTGTAAAGGTCCTCATGCAGATAAAAGACTGGTAAGTTCCTTGCCAAATTTGTCCACTGTCACACAATTCTACAACTTTCTCCTCTTACAGACACTTGAGCTTTGCAACATCCTTCCTCTGGTTGCCATTTGGCATGCCTTAAATATGAGTCAAAAAAAGCATTGCCACCTGCTAGTGAGAGACAACACGATTCATATGTGCAACCTGAAAAACCACGGCAACCCACCAATACCCTTTTACTCCTGCAGCACTAGCTAGTATTAAGTGAATCATTAGTGTATATATATAGTGCCAAAATGGGATACAGGAAATTCATGAGAAAGTAAATGCCTGTGTTTTGGATAATTCTACCTCTGGCAGTCAAATGGCTCTTCAGCCATTTCAATAGATGATTTCTTTTTCTTACTGTTAGCACAGCCATGCATCATTAAACTGTTGTCATCGTTCACCTTAAATGAAGCTGAGTTTCATCAGTGCATGAAATTATTCCTATGCTTGATTCACAACTAAAATATTCTGTGTTTTTTTATTCTTTCAGAAGATGCATAAAAATCCATATATATACGCATAGTTTAAATTATACAACTTTTCCTCATAGATTTGGCAAGCAGTGTAAGTTCTCTTAGACAAAAATTGGAGTAATAGACATGAAGCATGATAAAATTATCCTTTACAATGGTATAGCTGACTAACAAAACATGATTCTAAGCTGAATAGACTGATTATAAACTAGTAATGTAAACCTTAGAAAACAGTCTAAGTAGGAAAAGAACTTTCTGTAAAGAGCTCTTTTGCCCCAAAAAAGTTGCTACGAGTAGTAAATTACAGACTGAAATTAGAAAGTATTTTTGTTCTAAAACCCAAGTTCTACAGCCTTTAGTCCAAAGCAGTTTATGCTTGATGACTCTCTGAGAGAACCAGCAACCTCCATTATGAACTGCTACAAAAGCTGGTGCTTTGTGTGATGTGTCAAGTGTTGCTTTATTTGGGAGGGGAGGTGTCCAGTTTTGCAGGATACTGGAAGTGAACAGTGATTTTTTTTTGGTTGTTGATAATGAAAAGCAGCACGTCTTCAAACTTCTTGAACTTCATTACAAAAGTCCAAAGAATATTTTGTTTACTTTTAGAAAATGCACAACCAAATATTTGAAAACTCAACAGCTGTACAGAAAAAGAAAATAATTTCTGTAGTCATTATATCATACCAAACCTAAAAATAAGAGTTAAGCACTTTAATAAAACAATGACCTTTAAAAAATATTCAAAACTTAATACTGCATTAGCCAAGAAAAGTATAGAAACTTCTTAAAAACATACAGTTAAGACTGTAACTTTGGATTTTCAGTTATAAATTCTAAGGTGGCACCTGTGTATATATTTTAGAATTACCTTTTACAATTTGCAATGAGAATATTGGAATTATAATAATTATTTATAAAAATAAGAACATTGTTAGCTTTATACTTGTAGGTGTATATATTGCAAATAAAAGAATTGTGCAATCCAAGCCATTTGCCTTTTAATCACAGCATAAATCAACTTTAACTGAAGCAAGAAAATTGTAACTTCTGACACAATCCTTAGAAACATGCTGCATGGAAATAATTTCTTTGTAGATAATCTTGAGCAGGAACAGATGTACCATTCTGTGTACATTGTGTCCTTATAGTAACAAAATTATGTTTGTTACTAAGAGTAACTTGCAAACAACCCAAATAGATTAAAACATAAACCCAAACATAAACCCAAAAGATTGGTTATGATTAAGTAATCCCATTTAATTTTCCAGGCCAATTTAATGGTAACAACTTCTATCAATCCTTTTATAATAATTTACAGAATTTGTTTAGAAACTAATTTTGTTTATCTTAATGAAAGATGAATTAATGCTTGTCTATTATGGTTCTGGAATTGAGTACAAAGGCGTCATATATACTTTCCCACATGAAAAGAAAATTAGATACAGAGTTAATGAGCAGGTTCTACAGCCAATAATTAGGTCATCACTCACTAGAACATTCAGTTTTCAAGAACGGAAAGGCAAGAGTTCTCCATTCTAAGTCACTGAAATTTTGCTTCTTACTTTGGCAGAGACAAATTTTCAACAGGTATGTTTTCATAGCAACACTACAAAAATGCCTCAGATTCATGTAGGGCAAAACTAAGTTAGGATTCGCAATATTATTCTTGAGTAAACTACTTATTTTTTGCAAAGTCGGCAGTGTCTTATTCCTTACAATGCAGAAAAGGGCTAAGAAAAGCTGAAATACTTCTAAATATAAAAGTGTTGAGAAGAAAGCTATCTAGAAGTTTTCAAATCATACAATCATAGAATAGTTAAGAGTTGGAAAGGACCTTAAGATCATCTAGTTCCAACCCCCCTGCCATGGGTAGGGACACCTCACACTAAACCATGCCTGTCCAACCAAGGCTCTGCCCAACCTGGCCTTGAGCACCTCCAGGGATTCAGCTTCACAACTTCCCTGGGCAACCCATTCCAGTGCCTCACCATCCTCACACTAAAGAATTTCTTCCTCATATCTAATCTAAACTTCCCCTGTTTAAGTTTAAACCCATTACCCCTTGTCCTATCACTACAGTCCCTAATGAAGAGTCCCTCCCCAGTATCCCTATAGGCCCCCTTCAGATATGCAGTTACAAAAGATTTAGCTTAAAATATAATGATAAAGCAGTACAGTATGGATCAAGTTGGATATAGGAGTATTAGAAGTTAATACAGCTCATAACATTGCAATATTAAGAAAGTATTGGATTTGAGTAGAATGTAGTCTTGTTGGTCATGGAGGACTCAAGAAAGCAGAAAAATAAGGAGGGAAGAGAAGAGTAGGAAAAGCATAGTTTCTCTGTGGGATTTTTACAACCTTAAAGAATGTTTTCCTTTGGCTTGGGACTTTAGGGATCAATCTTCTGGTACTTCATCCTCAAGTATGCACGATTTTATCTAATTCAGTAGCTATCAACCTCTATGGCATGGACCTCCAACAAGTGTCCTGCGGGTTATACAGCTGTAAGGTTAGCCTTGGTGCAGAGCTCTCCTTTCCATATCCCTATCAGCTATGTTCTTTTATTCACACCATACAGGAAAATATGTCAAATATAAAGTTCTCAAGGGTTTGAAAACACAGTTTGACTAGTCTTTATTTGAGGCGTCCTACCCATCCAGCTAGAACACTGAATGATCATGCAGTATTTTTACTTGAATAACATCTGAAAATACGTAAATGGAGTGCTATGACGATTAAATGTTTTACAGTGAATTTGATATTCCTCCAACATCCATCTCTGAAAATATAACTTTAAGTTTTTCCAGAGGAAGAAAGAAACATTGCAACCTAAATTATCTCTCCAAGTTACAAATGAAAACATAAATAGCATTTCAGCTTCTTAAAATGTTGACAGACATCTTCCACAATACAATCAACACTGATCAAAATTAATACCTTGATTAAAAGATACTACAGATTTCTCCAGACTGATGGATTATCTGGATTATTTTAATTTTCCAATTTGAAGTATTTTACCAATGGAAGTACTTATGGTAGGATTGACTCCCGTACAGAAAGGCATTTAAAATATTTAGTATTGTAGCATTAATAAAAGATTATTTTGCTGAATTTAAATTCTCGTGACTAATTTTCTACAGAATTCATCACAATGGTTGAGTAACGCATCCACTTTCTTTTCTTTAGTTAAAGTATTCAGTTAAGGAATTTGAGTAGGAAGATGGCAAAATTGTGCTAGTGACACAATTAGAAATAAGGCAATAATGCTCTTACGGGATAAGATGCATAAATCTAACCAGATTTAAGAAATAATTTTTGAAAAGTTCAATATTTTCTTTCAGTGAAATAAATGACAATCACTTGAGGGATTAGACATGTATGGACCAAGTTTTACCCAGTCTCAGTGAAAGACGCGATCAGAGTTCTAAAAAAAAAATTATAAGAACAATATTCACAGATAAGAAGATACTGTAAAATTGAACAAACTTGTAATATGGAAAATTAATTTCTGAATTTTTTCCTCTAGTTCCTTCTCATGTGGCTCTCCTAGTAACTTCAGAACTTTGTCAAACAGCAGTTCAATAAAATGAGTGAAGATAGGTTCACCATTTGATCCAGTAATATTTACAGGAGCAAACTGATTCTTGGAACAATTCCATTTAACTTTTGGTATTATATATGGTCTGTAGATAACCCTGTGATGATTCTAAAAGACAGACCTTAAGATACCAGGAAAAAATTTGGCATTGCTACTAGTCAATGCGATTATGAAGAGCAAGTGTTGATATTTTCACGGTGGATTGGTTCACAGAAGTGCAGTGCATAAAATGGGCAATGAAATTACCAGAGAGCAATTACCTGAATACAAATTTCCAAATAATGCCTGATGTACAAAGACAGAAAACTATCTTACTGTATTTTTCTGGTAGTTACCTACATCTTTAGCTATCTTAGTAGTTATTAGATGCTTTTTCTCAAGGATATATACAGATTTTCTGTTTGACTACCCTGTAATAAGAAAATAACTTAGAGCAAATACGTTGTTACTTAAAACTCCATACAAAGCTAAGTGTGGGACAGACATTTCAATATGTTACATTCATAGACACACAGGGTAGTTCAAGTTGTAATGTACCTGTAGAGACTGTCCAAACCCCCTGCTGAAGTATGTTCCTCTTAATGCAACTGAGGATGCTATTGGGTTTTTTGGTACAAAGGCACATTACTCAATTGTTAAGGTGACCAAAGATGCAAACTTCTTTATTCCAAGGGAAATTAATCACCAAGAATTTCTGCAAACCCCAAAGTATACTTCTTCAAGTAACTATATGTATATCATGAAGGACATGCTTCACACTGGTAAATGCCAGACATCCTGAAAACAAAAATGCAGCAGGTTTTTTTCAGCTCATCAGCTAATTTTTAAAGTATTTATAAGAAAAAGGAAACAAAGAAATTTAAAGTGTAAGATGTATAAGATGAAGAGTTATTTCCATATACATTCCAACAGCTAAGTTTTATAGCTCTGGAAAGATAAGGAAAGCTGAAAAACTGTCATCTGCAAAATCAGATTGAATGGTTAATCACTATTCACAGTGGGCAATTGTCCTTAACCCTGGACTGACAGGTAAGCCTTCTACTCTGTTAACTATTCTTCACTCCAGCAGGATAGGGAAAATTGGATGGGCAAAAGTAAGAAAAAAAAAAAAAAACCAAACCCAAACAACTTATGTGTTAGGATTAAGATAGTTAATAAGTGAAGGGGGGAAAAAAAAAAAAAGTTAAAAATCCAAGTGATGTAAAAGTTATCATTCCCACCAGCAGCTTGAAGCCCATCCAGCGTATGAGCTACAGCTGCTTTGGAAAAAGCCGTCCCAGTTTTATAGCTGAGCATGATGTCAGATGGTATGGAAAAATCAATTTGGTCAGCTGGGGTCGGCTGGCCCAGGAGAGTTCCCTCCCAACTTCCTGTGTACCCCCAGCCTTCTCAAAAGGGCAGCTGGTGGAAAAACAGAGAACACCTTGATGCTGTGTATGTACTGCTGAGTAACAGCTAAAACACTGGTGGGTTACCATCATCATTTTGGTCACTAGTCTAAACCTGCATATCATCTAAACCCGCATATCATACAGGCTAAGATGAAGAAACCTAACTCAATCACAGCTGGACTCAGTACAGAAATTCATGATTATCTTGTCTTTACAGTGACAGTCTGGTAACTTTATGTGGTAGTCTGCAAGAAATTTTGAGGATATACAGTGGTTATTTGATTTGGTGGTTTGGGAACCATTTCTTCAAACTACAAAGTCTCCAGACTGCTCATTTATAAATAGCTTTCCTTATTATTTTTTTTAGTTTTCAGTTTCCCTACTATGCAGCAAAATATCTAACAATCCCCCTTCATTTTTACCAGTGCTGAACACAATGATTATTTCAGAGCACAACAGATATATTAAATAATATATAAAAAATTTCAAATTGAATAATGTGAATTTATCTAACATTGAGCAGAAATTATTTGATTAGCATTTAATCTGTCAAAAAAAAACTGCACGTGACATGAGTTTCTCATCCATGAGATAAGAGTTCAGGCATTTCTAAAATACATGCCAGATACAATACAGGAATACTTTGGAAACACTGAGTACTGAAAGACTGTAAGTCACAGTATCAGAGCTTTACACAGAGGAATTTCCTCTTACTGAACTAACTCTAGGTAAGCCTGAATAGCTGAACATTTTGCCATTGTATGTAGCATGGACACAAACTTGGCTATATGCTTGATATTTTAGCTATGCAAAATATATGTAATTTACTGAGTAATGAAATTAAATGAAAATATTTCTTACCCATTCATAAGAAACAATCCAGCACCCACGAGCAATTCCCAGCATAACATTCAAGGTACGACGAGGACTCCCTGTAACTACATGACTTGTTGTTTCACACACATCATCTGAGAGCAAAAAGTCTCCGAGTTTATTCACCACCTGAATTACTGTATTTTGCTTCCTAAAATAAGGGGAAAAAACCATACAATGTTGTATGGATATGCAGGATTATAAAGTATATACAGACAACATAAATTAACTCAAACTCACTTCATTTATTTTCTCACTCATCATTTCTTATCCTTTTCTCACTGAGCCTTTACCCACTTGCTAGCCTTCATTAGCCCTTCCAGAGTCCAAACAGACCCTTTTATGTCATGACACAATCATATCTACTTGCACATCAAAGCTTTTTTGTCCCCCACATCTATCTTGTCTGTTTAAATAGAAGCTTTTGAGTCTGGAATTATCTAACATATTGTTTGTGTTACAATGCCTAGTACAACAGAGACTCATTCTTGGTTGCTTATGTAGTACTATCAAAAAAGTATTACCAGGAAATGTAAACATTTAGACACAGCACTCCTAAGAAGTTTTTAGTAGGAAACACCAGATTTTCAGGTTCTGAGGAAAATGCTGTCTAAATTTAGGGAAAAGTCCTAAAGTTCTAGCCATACATCTGAGCCAATGTTTCAATTCAAAAATCACTTATCTTTAAATGCAATTATAAATAAATATATAAAATGAAATATAAAATCCAGAATGGTCACCTATGACTGGAATTCTAACTTAAATTTTCTACATAGCTACACTGAAGGACATAAATTCATCATTGTGAAAACAGTAAGACCTTGGTATAACTAGAGAAAAGCTGCTACATAAGAACAATTTACTGTTCTTATTGATAATTATTTTTATAACTCATGATTAAAAATAATCATTAAAGATCTATAAGTGAAAGTCCAGTTCCAATGCCAGTTCTTTGCTCCTGCCATCTGACTTGGAAATGCCCACAGCACGCTATACAAGATACAACTAAGCACAACACTGAAGTCGTATCTATAACAGTGGTGATCTTCTTAGGCAAAGCAATTTAATCACTGACATAATGCGGCGGACTCAGAGCACCTCAAGAAGTATCTAGGGTTTCTTCATTCTCACTACATTTCCCTCCACAGAAAGTAACTCAATTAAAATTCCCAAAATACCCCTGCTAAAACAAACACTACTTAGAGGAACCACAATAAAACTGGAAAAAAAAAATCCTTACAAAGAGTCCAGCAATCTATTTCAAAGACGTTTCAAACAAATAAATGAATAGTAAAAACAATGTAGCAAATTAACTTCACACTCAAATCAAAAGATGATATTGTATGTAGAGATAATTAAGAAAATGAAACCACTGACCCTCATTCCAGCGTGAATTGTGGCCTTTGAATGTTACTAGAATATTTACTAATCTTTTCATTTTATGAACTTTAATTTGACATAGCCTTGCAAGTGAATCTTTTTGCAACACTGCAATCCATGGCCTTGCTTAAACTACATATTCAGGAGATGGATTTCCATGCTAAATCTGGACCTTTTCTTAGTTCTTTCCTGTGTCTAACACAAAATTCCTTACAATGAGTGGAAAAAGACCTGCAGTACAAGAATTGAATCTAAGATATCTTACAAACTGCAGTGAAAACTTACCAGTTCATACTTCCATCAGTTGCAAAAACTGATGGATGCAGATTTACAGCAAAATTTCTCTGAATTTGTGATTCAGAAAAATGGGTAGTTGCTAGCTTTAAATCAGTGAGCAGCATTTAATATGATCTCAAAACCCTAAGCCATGAAACCACTAAAATCATGCATCTTAAAATTTAAATTCTCATGAACTACTTTTGAGGCCATAGCTACTGGGTAGCAGAATTGCCTTTTGGCCATTGGGTTGTATTTTGGAAGCCTCGTTCTTTCAGAAGCAGTCCTTTTCCCTTCTCCTATTTACAAGCTGATGAATGCCTATAGTTGTAGACAGCCAAAAGCACAACCTCGATGAAGAACTTCTGAAGAAAAGCAACAGTTATCACCAGACATTTTTATTTGATGAAGTAGTAATTGGATAGTGGAAAAAAACAACATAAACGCAACATAAAAGAAATAATATATTAATGACCTCTTTCAATAAAAGAACATTTTCCCTGGCTCTGCCATGATTTCTTCTCTTTTAGGGAGATCACAGCCTTGTTTTCCACTACTCCGATCTGCACTATTATCTTAACCTCCCCCACAGTGATCTCATATTATATGCCTTGCAAAGTGCATTTTATAGCCTTGGTGTTACTAGCATTCAGTCACATTAAATACAGGAAAAGTATTAATTCCATTTTATGTTTTTGACATATATTAGTATATTCGTTAATAACTATTGACAGCCATTTACAAAGAACTTCTAAAAGGATAGTCACTAAGTGCTGTTTCTGATCACTTATATCTATGCAACTGTCAAGATACAATTATTTCAGACTCAAACCAGCTCTGTGGGTAGTAGAAATATCTTGAGTTTTGAAAAAGAATTTGAAAAACTGTAAGCAAGTGTAGTATAAAATATGGAATTGTGTTTTTGTTGGATGTTCTTTTCTCTGTAAGACTTTTAAGAGAATGATAAGAGCCTTCCAGAAAATTATTAACTCTCCCCCAAAATATGCAGTGGCAGCTGCTTCTAATGTTTTGAAACTAAGTGGCTAAAAAGCCTACAACTGATATTTATTCAGCAACTATTTGTATGAAAAAAAAACCATTTTAAACTAATGTTTCAGATTATGACTTCTTAAACCGAAATAATTAAAATTTGTGGGGGAAACGCTAAGTCTTGGGCTGAAAGTCTGAACTCTTTATTACATAAAACACCTCCTTCAGAAAAATTAAGAACTTGCTTTTAGTTTTATTGCTCTGAAGCCCTATGGAGCTCACCTAAGGGACAACTACCTCAGCCTGCACCATAGCAACACAAACATACATGTACAGTATAAATAGCAAAGACACATACATGTATGTGCATATTTCTAGCTAGACAACAGAATGAAATAAAATATTTTAACACACAGCCCTGAAAAATAAATCTTGTTTTGTATAAGCATAAAAAGATAATAATCATCAAGTCTAAACGGTGTGTTGACTAAAGAGCCAAAATGTTTAATACTTACTCAGAAGACATACTTGTCATAACTAGTGTCCTTGTTAGCTAGAGACAGAGAAAGAGACAACAAAATGTCAAAAATCTGTCAAGTTTTCCCCTTTGAAAAAAGCCTTAAATTAGAAACTGTTCCATTAGAAGGATTAAACTATTTCATAATTACAGTATCACCTCAGGAAGAGGTTGTACTAATTAACACTTATGCTAGAAATACTGAACTTTAAGGACAGGGGAGGAAACAAACCCCTTCATCACATTTGGTATTAAAGCATCCAATATATCAGAAGACAGGAATGTTAAGTTTTCATTAGTAAAAAGAAAAAGGATTTCCAGTCTGAAATGCCATAGAAATGTTATTTAGGTTGTTATTTGTCCTCGGCCTTTTCCTTTAGACTAGGTGGAAAGGAAAAAGGCAGGTTACCTTGAACAAAGAAAACTTGTAATTTAAAATTCTTCCAGTTTCTTCCAAAAGGCAGAAACTGGCTGTGACGCTGCACAAACAAGAGTATATCTGTTATAAATTATAATTTTATTTTGATAGTTTTTGTTGGTTTTTTTTGGCACAGCTTCAGTGTTTTAAGTCCAGGTTTTTAAGTAAACATTCTTCCACTCTTAAATCTTGTCTTAGTGAGTAAAAATCCTTTAATCCAGTAATTCTGAGACATCTTAAAAATTACCCCTTCCTTCTCCTGCAATACCCTCTATAGTTCATGTGCAAAGTAGGAGTGTTTGCCTCAAACTTCAAATAAGCTTTCTAAGAATTAGTATTAAAGAAATAAAAAAAGAAAGAAGCTTCTTTTGTTCATTAGAAATGACAATGAAAGCCTCCAGCATGCATAAAGGTAGGACAGAACACGAATTTTTGCAGTATTAGAGAAAGATGTAACTAAACATAAACATGGTTGTCAAAAAAAAAAAAAACATGTAAAAAGAGGTTTTGAAAATCTGAGCTAAGAATTGCTTGCAGCTACATAAACATGCACCAGTACATACCCATTTTAATTTTGCAGAAAAAGTAGATCAACTGACTTTCAAAAAATTATTTCAAACAACTCCTAATTTTCAAAATCAGTATATGAATTTCAAATTATTTCTCTAGATAACTACTGCTCCATCAGAAACAATCATTCCCATTTCTGCACCCCCTCCTATATATTATGACAACCACAAGTGGTAAACTTCCAAAATCTCTGCAAAAATTCAGTTTCCTTTCAGTAATATACTGAGCTGAGAACACAAAAATATTTTCAATTGGATTACAACTGGTAGCACAAACCAAAAAAGACTCGAGGGCAACTCATTTTATCCAGTAATGAATCACAGAACAGAAGAAAAAGCATACTCTGATGCAACTCCATCCATCCTCTCTCACCAGTACAGAGCTGTTCTCCATTAAGTGGTTAAGCAATTTGTCACATTTAAAAAAGGAGTTCCTTGGAATTACCTCTGTAGACTATTAGACTAATAGACTGTAGACTAATAGCGTGCACCATGAATGTTCATTATATGAACAACCTTTGCATGCATAAAACATAATCTATGCACTGATAACTTAGATATTAAAGAGAACATAAGTAGTAGTCTTTTCAACATACACATGGTAATTTCATTCTCTGGTTAGGTATATTTGCAAAACATAAATACCAGATACTATTTAAATCTTCAGAAGCAACATAATGTAGCATACTCAATAATTTTTTATATTTTTGATAAACATACACTCAGACAACATTATGTAAGCTATACAACAATTCAGAACTGAAAATATAGATAATGTGAAAACATAAAAAACAGTAACATGGACTAAAACTTAAAATGAAGAAAGGATTAAACTTTTATATGGAGATATTTCTTTGAGAGAAATTCTTTGCAGTATTTTTGGAAATGTTGTTTCCAACTTCTGACTTGCTGCCAACAGTACTTACTGATGATGCCTTAGCCTACTGCTAGCCTGACAGCTGAAGAGAAGATAATATGCACTGTAATCAAAATTTGTTGTAATCTTAGCCAAGAGACTTTCAAATTCATCACTTTCAACTCCAAATAAGCAGTCATGTTCAATTGTTCTTGGAAGGTCAAATAAATGCACAGCTTCAATTTCACATCTAAGTTTTATACACAAAGAGTTTTGAGCAAAGACAGTAAAAAAGCGACAACATAAATATATGTATCATAACATTAATTAATATTCAATACTAATATAAGCTCAAAATTTAAGTATATACATTCAAAACGACATCCAATAAGGCACTGAGTAAGGGTGCTTGTACCAGAGGACTGCAATATTAGGCATCCTACTGCATGGGTTTGGTCATATGATTGAAACTGAACATGTGGCCATATTATACAATAATGAGGCCATGCCTCATACTATCTTAATACATGTTGTTGGATTTGCATAAACTTCTGGACATTAAAGGATCCTGGGAAGTGGCAACATGGGAAAGGCACAAAACATGGATTAAAAGCAAGGTTTTATTCTTCTCTGTCCAATTTTTTGTGGCATAAAACCTCATTTATGTCAAATATGTATGCTTCAGCATGGTCATGATGTTCTCCTTCAGTACTTGAAGCCAAGCCTCACTGCCTTCAGAGTGAAGCTCTTTGGCTAGATGTTTTGGAGTTCAATCCTCACAAAAGAACTGCACTAGGCTCTTGGGGTCCTTGTATAGTACTAGCTCGAAATCAGATTCTGATGTGCCATTTCAGAATGTGCAGAAAAACACCATTTCTCATAATTTTTAAAAACGAAATGTCATGGAAATATTAGTAATCAGACCACTACTTTTGCCAAACTTGAGTAAAAAAAAAAATGCACTACTATAAACCAAGGGCCAGAGCAACTTGAGATCCTGCAGCTGTTTCTTCAGTTTCAGAGCAGAAATGGCAACAGTTCCTTTACACCTTATCTAGAGGGAAGTGAAAATACTGGATGCATACAAATTGGGAAACCTGCAGCCTGTCCTGATATTACCCTGCAAAGTCAGCTTTTGAACTGTAGCTTTTATGCTACAGCACATAGCATAGATGATGGTACAGTGAGTATTCTGGGGAAATTTTCTGTCAGTGTGCTCCAAAGTGATTCAAAGACACAGGAATGCAGAAAAATGCATACAAAAGGTAGAAATTTGAATAAATTAGATTTCTTCCAAATTGTTATTTCATCTGCATTCAGAACTGCATAATTTTGCAAGTTAGAGATTATTTGCTAAGGAGGCAATATTTTGTTTTATTGCTTCAGTAAGACAGGCAGTCCTCTTTAACTACAGTCACCAAGCAGAAAACTTCGCCGAACTATGTTTTAATTTTCGGTTGTACATTTTAATTGCTTTACCACTTTGCTATGCATTTTTTCCTCTATGCTCTTTGTGTCTGTTTTATTTTACATTTTGCCTTTATTGCAAGAAAAAATTTTTGAGTTAGCATTTACTTTTCTGGCCAGGAAAAATACATCTGGTGAGCATCATTATAAGTTCAAATGCACATCTTTAGCAGGGTTATTACTATTTATAAAACACTGGAAAAGGCAGTATTAAGGTAACTGGTCCTTTTATTTACCATTAATCTCCAAATCCTGAAAAGTTGCGTATCTATGCTCTAAATCAGAACACACTTCTTTCTGAATTATTTTTTAGGTCTGGAATATAGGCTGTTAAAAATGACATGCTTCAGCTTTTCTTTATATATTATTTAGGAGCACAGTTGCACTAAGTATTTCTTTAGAGTTTGCCAACAACAAGATTTTCTAAGTCATCTGAAATATGAAACATGCATTTCAGTAGCTCAAAGGAAAAGGTATTTGTAATTCTTCCCAGCACTTTAAAGACAATGTGATACTTTCCTGTATGTTAACTGGTCTTCACCACAAAAGAGTCATTCTACCTCAAAATGTATTCTTTCTTTCTTCTGAGTTTTAGCAGGTGCTTCTTGGAGGTGAAGGACAATAAGAGAAAAGTCCTGGATTGTACAAGGTGCTTTTCAAGAAAGTTAACTCGAATTTTGTTTCCTTAAGAGTGTCATGGTTGTTTTTCATAAATGACAAATGAATTAAAATGTGACCATAAAATACATTCTTCAGGCCATTTCTCAAGAATAAAGTGCATTCATACTAAGAATTGACTTCATAGGAACAGTTTTACATTTGTGCCTGGTTATATTCCAGACTATGCATATCAGATCACATTTTATCTTTGACACAAGAACTCAGGCCTCAGATATTTTTCAAGAAAGTATTTCAACCAATAAATACCACTTTTGAACTGTATATAATTTAGTCCAAGTGCTATATATCTTATAAACCTTAGAGTTGAATGAAGTTCTCTGAAATAATCTTCAGTGTAGTCTCAAACTCAGAAATATGCTATAATGGAATAGAAAAAGACCTTCACCTTCAGGACTCAACAAGATAATTACGCTATGCGGTTTGGCCATTATGTCAGGGATAAAAGACTTTTTTGGGGGTGGGAAGGAGGCAGGGTAAAGCAGTGCATGCATATGCAAATAAAGTGTAAGCAAGAGTACAAGATTATTATGCTATCTGTTTTGTACTCTTCCAATCCTTTTATTCTCTGGCTATTGTAGGCCCATCAGATGGTTCTAAAATTGATTCAGAACTCATATACTCACTTTTGATCTTTACAGCTGTATTTCAGAAGTAACAATCTTCAGCCCTACTAGTACATAAACCAAAAACCCAGAACCATGTGTAGCATGACAGTATTAAAGAATCAGGTTAATTTCACTCTGCTTTTATCTAGGAAGGTTGTAATGAGGATCTGAAACTTTAAGGCTGCTTTTATAAACAATCTGTAAATTGTGCTACACTAATTTATTCTATTTGAGTAATTGTGGTTCATAGCTGAAAATAATTGGTAGTTGTAACAAATGATTGCTATTCAGTAGTTTTAAACAGCAACTATTCAGTGCTGTAATTTACCTTCTGGCTGGCCTTTCCCCTCTTATCAGGCCTTTGATACTGATATTTTTCCAGTTTCCTCTGGCTGCAAACTCAAATTTTGACTATAATTTCCTGACCAAATATAGTACCTTTGTTCTGGTTGTAGAAAGATACGAAAAATGCACCCATCCTAACTAAATCAACACACATGGGGAAAGATGAAAAAACAAAGACGGCTATAAGAAGACAGAAAAATAAGATGATATGATGGATGCCTGGGCATGAGCTTACATTCACTGCCAGAGATGAGAAAAAATGAGAAATCCTATAATCACAGACATAAGAACCCCCAGAATTTCTGTTGGCAAGAATATGGATGAGGAAGGATGATGAAGCTTAACATGACCCAGCAATGAGTGCTTGCAGCCTAGAAATCCAACTGTACGCTGGGCTGCACCAAAAGGACCCATGACCAGCAGGTTGAGGAAGAGGATTCTCCCCTTCTACTCTGCATTTGTGAGACACCACATGGAGTACTGCATCCAGCTCTGGAGGCTCCAACATAAAGAAGTACAAGGACATGTTGGAGCATATCCAGAGAAGGGCCATGGGTGCTGGAACACCTCTCCTATGAAGACAGGCTGAGAGAGTTGGGGTTCTCCAGCATCCCAGGACCTAAAAAACCTGGAGAGGGACTTCTTACAAGGGCATGTAGTGGTAGGACAAGAGGGAATGGTTTTATACCGAAAGAGGGTAGATATAGATCAAGTATTAGGAAGAAATCCTTCACTATGAGGGTTGTGAGACACTGGAACAGGTTGCCCGGAGAAGTTGTGGATGCCCCATCCCTAAAAGTGTGCAAGGCTGAGCTGTGTAGGACTTTAAGCAACTTGGTCTACTGGAAGGTGTCCATGCCCATAGCAAGGTTTTACACCAATGATGATGATGGAAGCTGCAGTCCAGTGGGCTTTTTAGTGTTCTGGCATGACCTCAGTATTAAATTTAACAGTGTACCCCAAAACTAGAAAGCAATTGAGATTTATCAGGAAGTAGATTTAAGTTATATAAACCTCATTGCTGAAGATATGTATCTCAAGTACAGACTGTGTGCTCTCACTTTTTACACACTATTTACGCCCTCATTCTTTGAACCAGAAAGAGTTGCACCTGTTTCTTGCACCTAAGCCTCCTTTCCACCATCAAATCCTAGAATACTTTTAAATAAAGTTCTTCAAATACCTTGGGATTCTAGGATTTTATTTGTGGTGCTTATCCCTATCTACTGTTCACCATGGTAGCTCTCGAGTGATTTTCTACTTGCCTAAAAGTAATACTAAAAAGCATGTTCTAACTTTACATAAGACTTCATAAACAGTCTCCAGACCAAAAATCAGCATATCTTCCAATCTTCAGGGAGGGGTGGGGTGGAGGATAGAAACAGTGAAGGTTTCTTAATTAATTCTATGCAGGCAAAAATCAAAACTCTTCATGTACTTAAGCCACTATTTCTTGAACAAAGTTCTGAAAAAGAGCCAATATGCTAATCTGTTGACCGGACAGAAATTCAGTGACAATTTTATATAAAAACTTGGGTGAATTCAACTTCAGATCTTAACTACCCTGCCTGCTAAGATAACACAAAGTGACATGCATAGTCAACCACCAAAGTTGCCATATGTTTCCAGCGTTCTAAACAGTGATGATCACAAGAGTGTGAACCATAGCTTCAAGTGTCCCTGGGGACGAGGGGAAACACCCTAAACTTGAAGTGAAAGGAGGCTGTGCCTTTTGTTTCAGAAAGGTACTATATTGAAAAGACACTTCTAAACGTAATAGACCATAGCACTTCAGTGGGTAGTCCAGAACAGCCACCATGAAGCCTACTGTAAAGAGAATGATTTCCAGGTACCCAAGGCCATGAATCAGTGCACTTAGTTCATCCATAAGAGATTTTCATGGCAGCAGTGGTAGCAACCCTAAGTGGTGATAACAAAGCTTCTGGCACTAGGACATGGCCCAAAGAACGCACTGCAATGTGCAGCAGAAGACACCAAGAGCAGGCCTTCTGTTCTGGAAGCCCTCAAAAAGATATGGGAGAAGCATGGGGTACAAGTTCACTAGCTGGAAGGTCCAGAATCATAACTATCTTGCAAAGGTTGAGTGAAAATAACCATAAGATTAGAGAGACAGCAAGACTTAAACTGTCTCAAACCATGGCATACATAGGCATCCTTTACAGTGCTACCCTCTGAAAAGCTTGAGCATGACTGGTAAGTACCAAGTCACAGGCAGTATTTTTGACACTGATTTTAAGTATTTACTTAGAATTCTTTTCAGTGATTTTAGCCATCTCATATTAACCTTGCGCGTACTCATTTTAGTTTTTCTTATACATCACTCTTACAGCAATCAATATTCTTTAAATCCATTGGGCCAATATTGTAGTTCTTGGATTTTTTTTTTTTCCATTGCTTAACTATATGCCAAAAGAAAGAAGCATTTTATTAACTCCATATGTGCATATTCCATGTAGATGAAAAACAAACACTACTCACTGATATGACAATTTGTTCTTGAATGCTAGCATTACTAGAAAACTAATCCTGCGCTGCATCAAAAGGAACACGACCAGCAAGTAAAAGGAGGTGATCCTGCCCCTCTACTCTGCTCTCGTGAGACCTCACTTGCAGTACTGTGTACAGTTTTGATGTCCTCAACATAAAAAGGACATGGAACTGTTGGAAAAGTCCAGAGGAGGGCAACGAGGATGATCAGGGGACTCGAGTACATCCTGTATGAAGATAGGATGAGAAAGTTGGGGCTGTTCAGCCTGGAGAAGAGAAGGCTGTGTGGAGACCTCAGAGCA